>KZ505810.1:47614-69151 GCA_002844005.1 Limosa lapponica baueri
GAATTTCTTATTAAAGTCATCAGTTTATTTTAACAAAAAGCAGGCAGTTGCAATTAAATCTAGCCATTTGAACTGACAGAGCAATGATTCTTCTAACACTAAAGGTCTGTTACATGCCTACTATTCCCATTTTTAATGCATAACTGGTTCTTTAAACTGGAAAATCCAAGTGGGATGGGACTATACTCACTGACAATTTTTGTTGGATTTTTCTAGCAGAAACGAGATTAACAGAGAGACTTTAAATAGATTTTAAGAGTAAAATATGAAATTGAGTAACAGTAATTGATACTGCTGGTTATGTATTTTATGGAAGGAATAGAATAATGTAAGGTTATAGTAGAATTCAAGGAAACTAACTCATCCTGACCCAATTCTACTGTTTAAAACTGGTACAGTGTGATCTGCCATTGCCCAGTAGGTTTCTGAAGTTATACTACCTATGCTTTTCACCCACCTCCCATCTTCAGGCTAAAGATGATAGAAAAGAGAAAATACAGGAAAAGGGGTGGAAAGGAAATATGAAATTGAGGTTTCTATTTATATATTTACATTAGTAAATAGAAGTGGTTTTGAATTACCCTTCAGAAGTTGAGAATTCTGCTCTCTGTGATCTTTAAAAACATCCATTCCAAAATGCCTCCGTTCAAGTGCTCAACAGAAATAGCATGCACAAGACTATCAGTGGTCATTTCCGTCACAATTTATGTTTTTTAAAAGGCAAAATAGAGAGAAAACAGGAAGTTTTAAAAAGTTAATGGAAAAAATCTCCAACATCTTGCTTTTTGTTTGTTTGGCTTTTTGTTTTGGGTGGTTTGTTTCAATTTTAAAGTATGTTTCTAGTAACCTGATTTCCTTTCAGACTCTTATCAATGCTACAATTTTGGCAGGGCTCAGGAAGGCTGGGCCCTCAGAGTCTGGCTTGATGCTAAATGAAGGGAACTGAAAATCTTATTCTTGATTTTGGGGCAGCAGGTCATTCCTGTTACTATAGCCATGCTACAGGTAGGAGGCAATTTGCAGAAAGGACTTAAAATAATGATGACTGCACAGCTGGTATCACCACTGTCAACTGAAAAGTGTGTAAAGGTAATTTGAGGGCTGCCTTGGCAGCAACAGCTTCCTTATTTTTGCTCACTGTTTCTGTCAGGTTACCCGACCTGCTGAATCCTTCCAGTACCTTATTCATGAAGTGACAGTTTCTCTTGGGACATTCAAACAACTGCGTCTTACTTTTTGAATAATAGTCACAATATGTTTAATGTTTGACTTCAATACAAGCTAAAGTTGACAGCGAGGATGAATGTGAACAGCAGAGACTGGACGGCAGCTCTCTCTCAGCCAGGTCCACGGAGAGAGCACTCCAACAGCCCACTCTTTGCTCTCAGGCAGCTTGTAAGGGTATGTCCCAGCTGGCTTCAGAACCTGAACTCACACTGCATTAACGTAAGAGCTACCTTAACAGTTATTTCAAACATTTAAAGAACAGCATAGGAATCTTTTATTTATTTATATATTTTCTGGGTTGTTCACTCTTTGAGTTTATGGCACTGCTCCAAACCAATTTGTCCTTTTGCTTTACAGATACAACTGCTTTTTTAGCTCCTTAAAGAGCAACCCAAGCCCATAGTTCCCTGCTGTTTTAAAGACTATTTGTTTCCAATTAAGTTAATTTTCACATAAATAGGTCCCATTCACAAAATCAAGACAATCCATGAACCTTAAAATCATTGACTTCAGTGATAGCAAAAGCTCTCTGAAAGTAAGCGGAGACTGCGGTTTTATGGCCAGTCACTGTAAATGTGTCCCTCTGGAACAGCATTGTAGCATGCATCTGTAAGCTTAAGCATTTGGATGGAGGGACATGTTTCCGAGGCATCAAACAAGCAGGGAAGTTGAAAACAATATTCTTTAATCTACGAGACTTTGCCCTCAAGCCTTTAAAAGTCTCTTTAAAACAAAAAGTGAAGAAGCACTTCAGACCAACACCTAAAAGCCAGATGCAACAGAAAAAGGTTTAGGAAACAGCATTCTGGAATTTCTGCTGCATTGCTGTCCTGCTGCCCACATGCTTGCTCAAGTCATTTACAACCCAACAAGCAGTCTTACTCCGCTCAACCCCATTGACATTGCCCCAATTAATAGGAAATTATTTCTTCACCTTTATTGACCCAAGAACACATCATCCCAGAAGGACGCAGTAGATCTCCCTTTCAATGATAGAAAATGTGAAGTGATAATAATACAATTTGCTATGTGAAGTCGTCCTTACCCACACTCAATAATTAGCCTTTTTTGGTGTTTTTTTTTTTTCTTTGGTATTTAGGGCATTTTGGTGTTTGTTTTTTTGTTCCATGTTTTTGGTTGTGGGTGGTTGGTTTGTTTAAGTTTAGCAGAGAAGTCAAATGGCCATATCTGTCACGGCCAGTTCTCCACCGCCTGCTGTCTCTCTTTGCTCCTCTCTGAACAATGGTTTGGCTGAAGGCAAAAGGACCGTGGCCAGAGCTGGCCAGTAAAACCTTCTCTACCCAAGAAACCAAAAGGACAAAGCAGCCCTGAAAGCCAAAGACCGGGAGCAGCTCACACTAACCTTTCTTCATGGCCTCAGGGTCTCATACATTTCCCTCTCCCATTTATAACAACCCGTGTCAAAACCTATATTTCAGGGGCAAGGAGTGGGGAAGAGCATACATTTCAGAGGTGTGTTGTATATGCACAGAGAGGCAAAAAAATACAGTGCCAGTATGTGGAAATCAGGAGCAAACTGGAGATTTGACTTCAGAAAGTTTTAGAGCAGCTTTTGCCTGTGCAGTGCAGATGGCTGTGCCACACACTTGCCAGAAACCTCTTCATTATGAGCATCCTTTCTAGACTGCAGGGTGATTCAGTCTCTAAGGAAATCTTTGTTTTACATAAGAACTGTACACTGTTCTAGGAAAACCAAAAGAATTTTAAGACTGAAAATACAGTTAGTACAGAAAATAAATTACTTCAATCACTATTCTCCCTCTCTCCTAATTTTGTCATGACAGGTCATCTTCATTCTAATTTCATTTCTACTGACCACAGAAAGAAAAAGAAGAATTTCTGTGAGACCTAACAATGCCACTGAACAGCATTGATAACATTCAACAGCCAGTTAAGGGCAGTGACTTTGCCCCCGTTGTGTCTTTAACACTGTTAGAGGAAGATTTGGCTAAGACTCTTCTAGAGGATGGCAATGCTTCCCTTCGGAGTGACTTTGTCTCCCTGGAGTCATTTGTTCTTTCAGCCACACAGAATACATTCTTCAAGTATCCTTTGATTTCCAATATCTGAAAGTGATGTGTCAGGATAACAAGCAGCAATTTAATATGTAAATAATAGACCAACTGAACAGAAACAAACTCCCACACCACCTAATCTATGCAGTTGGAAGCTGGAAACATTCAGACCAGCACAGATATTGCTACAGGGGAGGAGTTTCCTTTGAGCATTTCTGAAGGAGAGACTGGAGTGAAAGAAGAGTTGCATCACTAGCAAACACTTCAATAATCCAAAGGTTAAGATTTTGCCTGGCATGAAAACACATTAACAAGCAAGCATTATTTTAAATAATTTATTTTCTGCTTCTAAGAATATTGATACAGTACCAGGGTTACACAAGTTAGCAAGACTTTGAAGAATAATCAGCTTTATTGATTATTCAATATCATTTATTTTTCCCCAGGGCCTGGGAATTGCAGCTACAATTAGTTTAGCAGTGTTCTCACTGTGTTTCCAAAAGTTGTAGGCAAGAGGCAGCTACAATGTTCAAAGGGAACCTTTGTGCCTCCGTCCACATAAGATAAATTTCCTGCACCTGATCTGCCACGTGGAACAGAGCCACCCTGGAGCTCGGCAGTGGCTCAGCTCTCAGCTCCTTGTCCAAGCATTGGTTCAAATCATTAACAGAAATACCTGAATGTTGGGGCTATCAAGTTCAGCAAGTGTTTCACACTGAATTAGGTCCAAACATTTCAGATGCAGTTGTTTTGTCAAGGTAACATATTTGGACAATTTTCAGTGTTTAGCAGCCCATAAAATCACACCTATTTGAGCAAGTGGCAGTTTTAGAAGTTATCTAAAATACAAATTAATTCAGAGCCTTTTTAGGCCAGTGCTTTTTGAATTTGATGCCATTTAAGCATGGATCACTAAGTGTACACATTTTAGAAAAGATATCTCAAGAGGTTGTACAAGATTAGCTTTATACATTCACACTGAATTTCTTGACTCCTTTTGATAGTTTATTTTAAGCCCTTAATGTCACACAAATACAGCACTTTTTTTCCTCTAATAGCTAATAAGTTCTTGTAAAAAGCCTTGAGAAAAGAAACTGTTTAAAGTGGAAGAACACACAAGAAGTTATTTTTACATTCAGTTTGATTTTTCCCTCAATTAATTCATTGTACTACTGCAAAACCTATCAAGCCTCCAAGTCAGTTCTATTTCTCTTTTCTGTTATTTTGTAATGTCATAGCAATGCACAATGCATTGCAGGCAAGGAGAAAACAACAGGTCCTTGTTCCCAGGAGCTTTGTAGCCTAAAGATGATACAACCTACTAAGGCATGACAGTAAATACATGCGGGTGGGGGGAATGGAAATAAAAAGGTTACTTAAAATAAACAGACATGCTTATTATCTCTGCAGTACAAGAGCTTTCTCTAAAAGAAAGCACTTTTTAAGGGTTGCAGGAAAAAAATAATTTATTTCAGTTATTTTTGCCACTAAATACACTGAATTGCACATACAGTGTCAGCAATTATGGTCACTCTGGAGATTACTTGTATACTGTATAGCAGAAATGCATTAATAGTGCAACAGTTTGCTGTACATCTGCCACTGCATTTCAAGGTTCAAGGTGGGAGTTGCAGGACCAGCAGATACTAAAGAAAGAGTGGTCTGAAAACAGAGCAATGCTACACCTTTTTTTTTTTTTTTAACGTGTGTGTGTGTGTGAAAATACGTATCTTACAGATAAAAATAAACCAGAAGACATATGCCAGATGCAAAGCTTACACATTATCTACTGGCCAGCATTCACAACTCACAAACTCCAATCCAGAGTGAAAACTCATTGTGTCTCCTGCGGACATCACACCCTCAGCAGCAGGTGCCTGGCCATATAGATCCATTCCTCTCCCATCAACCTGCTAACACAGACATAGCCTAAGGCTGTCTCTGTTCCTGCCTTGTACTAATATTGAGCACGCATGGGCCAGAAAATTCAGCCCTCAGAGAGCAGCAAATTGCAATTTCAGTTAGAAGAAAGAGTTTCTGTTGGAGTTAAAACTATTTGGATCCCAGAATGACTCTGGCATCCAAACATGCAAGCAGGTTTCAGTGTCTTACACTTCCAGAAAACAAAATGTTTTTCCTTACCCTTATGTTCCTGATCAGGTTCGTGTTATAAGCAAAAATCCATATGAAACTGTAGTGCACCTTCTTGTGTCTCCATGGCCAACAGATGGTCCAGACAGTATTCTGCATATTTTAGCTAATTAAAATCATGCAACATTAAATTCAAGATCCTGAAAAGCCCAGAAAAACTTCTCACGATTTTTGATTCTAAGAGATGACAAATCAACAGAGCTGAGATCATAACTGCAGACACTGACCATTACATGATGGATTGTTACTCTTACTATGTTAGATACCTATACACAACATTAATAGTCTTTCCTCACAGTATCAGTGAATTTACCATACCTCTTATCAAAGACCAACACAAATATGATTTTTTTTCCCATAACAGCTATGACTGATTATACAGCATCTTTCACAAAGTTGGAGAGTTCTTAGCAAACATGAATAACTGCCATGAATTTGACACGAGGTCTATGTACCCTGCAGACCCTTATTGGTAATTTGCCATGAATAATTTCTGTTCAAGTCTTCAATGACTTCTTGAAGAAGCCAGCTGATTGTCAGTGAAAAGTTACCTGTTTAAGTTTGAATATTATCTCAGTTTCATTAAAACCTGAAGGTAGCTAAACCCTAGAGCCCACTCCTTCAAAAGTCTGTTCTGGACACCTGAAGGAGAAGTATCATCCACACCATCCTACATAAGGTGCTGTCATAGTTTCAGTTAGGGTGGAGTTAACTTTCTTACTAGCACCTGGTGTAATGCTATGCTTTGGATTTGGGATGAAAGCAACCTTGGTAGCACACTGATAGTTTTGGTTGTTGCTAAGCATTCAAGGCCATTTCTGCTCCTCACACCATCCCCCCAGCAAGTAGGCTGGCAATGCACAAGTTGGAAGGAGACACAGCCAGGACAGTTGACCCCAACTGACCAAAGGAATATTGCATGCCATGTGATGTCATGCTCATTATATAAAGCTGGGGGAAGAAGGAAAGGTGAGGACATTCAGAGGCATGGCATTTGTCTTTCCAAGTAACCATTGCATGTGATGGAGCCCTGCTTTCCTGGAGATGGCTGAACACCTGCCTGCTGATGGGAAGCAGTGAACAAATTCCTTGCTTTGCTTGCATACGCAGCTTTTGGTTTACTTAAACTGTCTTTATCTCAACCCACAAGGGTTTTTTTTCCTCACTTTTACCCTTCCAATTCTGTCTTCCATCCCAACTGGGGGGAGTGAGGGAGCAGCAGTGTGGTCCTAGTGGCTGACTGGTGTTAAAACATGACAGGTGCTGATGTTGACACACCTGATGCATCAGAGCAACTTCATCACAGTGTGGGTAGCCAAGATTCACAGGGGCACAGTTATTACTGGTGTAATCCCCACTGGGGACAAAAGGTGGATTTGGGCCATTATCTTCAGAGTCAAGTAAGGCAAGAAAAGCTAATACCACTCCTTAACAGATTTGTGCAAATGCATTCCCTCATCCCCAGGGTCTGTAGCTCTGTCCATGATTGCCACATGGCCTAGCCCCAATATCAACAGAAAGAGTCCAACTGACTTGTGGGTTTAAGATTCCTCTAAAAACAAATCCTGTGTGCAAGGCTGTGTAAAGTAGCAGATATAAACAGTGCAGATTGTGATTCAATATAGTTTTCCTCGGTGATAGGCATTTCATAAGAATTTCACTTTAGACAAAATTAAATTCAGTTTTATAACTCAAGGTTAAGACAGGTATAAATCAGCAAAGCTATACAGAGTTTGCTATGACTCCATCAATTTCTATCAAATGAGCATATGATCTGTCAAGACTACATTTAAATCACTATTTCAAAGTGTTTTTATTAAGTGATCAGAGCATATGTTACTTTTTTGTCATCAACAAAAATAAATCACGAATGAACTGACATGGAAACAGCAGAAGGGACAGAGTGCAGTGTATTAAGTTTTCCATGTACTGTTCATGTTAAAGGCAGCCACCGCACGTGGAAAGGTAGGTCTCCAAGGGAAAAATGTTTGAAGTACTGCAAACAAAATCAAATAATTACCTGCTGTCCTGGTTTCAGTTGGGATAGAGTTAATTTTATTTCTATGGGCTACTGTGTTTAAGATTTGGTATGAAAGGAATATTGATAATAGATATTGTTTTAGTTGTTGCTAGATGTTTATATTATTCAAGGACTTCTTTCAGCTTCCCATAGAAGCTGAAAGGGAGCATAGACAGGACAAGCTGGCCAACGGAATATTCCATACCACAGAAGTCAAGGTCAGTATATAAATGGGGACTGTCCATGGGATAACTTGAGTTCCATTACCATTATTTTTGACAAGCTTTTTATACAGCAAAATAATAGTAAATCAAATGGAAGGGATGGGATTTAACATTACTTGAAAACAAAGGCTGAAGTGCTCTGAACCCCAAGATGGATTGAAGACACTGCAGCAAGTCAATTCAAGTAAGACCAGTCCAGTCAATGGACGGAGCTACATATCAAAAAGAAAAAGTTTATACATGTGAAACATGGATTGGTTTTGGGTTTAGTTGGGTTTTTTGTCCCCACAAAAGTCCTTGAAGGTATTTGAGGTGTTCGGATATTTGCATAATGAAAGCCACAGGAAAACTATTATTTAACTGATTTTAATTCACAGCCTTTAGGGTCTGATTCAATGCTTACTGAAGTCAGTAGGAGTCTTCCCATTTAATTCATGAGTTTAGATCAGACCTTCATCTGCAGCTATAATGAAAGGGAGTTAAAAAGGTAATTCTGGGCCACATAGTTCTCTTCAAGTTAGAAATCCTAGAATCAGTTCCTTTAGCTAATTTGGGCACCCCTACTGGGGAGGACAGAGGAAGAGAATTGCATCCAAATGACAAGCAGATGAAAATAAAGACAACCAATGTTAAACTGTGTATTAGCAACCTAGTCGCTCAGAACGGCTCAGCAGTTCCTCTCACACAATTAGGTTATTCTCAGATAAATGCACTGTGTTGTATAGGCCTGCCTCAGATCAAACCCTTGAATTTGACTGTTTCCAGACTGGAAAATATCAAGTCTACCTTTGCAATTTTATCCACAGAAATACTAATCTCAAGCCATCAACTTGTGTTCAACCACCACAATAACCACCTAACCTGGTTTTCAGTATTTTCTATTCATGGTTAATTGACTTTCTAGCAAATTAATTATAAACTCACCCCTGTTAAAATAGTCACATAACCCTTGCAAGAAATCTCCTAAACACAGGGAGATTTTACTGAGATTTCATATTTAGGCAACAAAGAATGAACTTCTTCAGATAAGGTCTTTACCTATCTGTCCGCCTGGAGTCTAGTAACACCTGAACTTGAATGAGGTTTTTTCCCCCTTGTCAGGATACTTGTATTATGAACATTCAACATAGATTCTCTAATTTTTGTCCAGTAATGGTATTAATAAGCTGTCAATTGCCTAAGCATTTTCACAAACTTTGCAGAAAATTTGAGACCTTCAATCTTCCACCAAGTTTAGTTGATCTTAAGCAGCTGAGTTACAGGAGAAGCAGAAGACCAAGCATGAGTACCTGAAATCTCTTTCCTTAGAAAAAGTAACAAACTAAAAATTAAAGGAGTAAGCCCTATTAACTGTTATATTACAAAACTTACTTAAATGTGATTCGCTTCAATTCCATATTCATGAAAATACAAAGAATGAGGAAACACCCCAATTTCTGAATGACTGCCAAGTTTCAGCTCACATCTCATTTCCCAGGCATCAAGTTTTTCCAGTTCATATTTTCCTGGCATCTTAGAAGGGCACTTACTTTACCAACAAGACACTTATGATAGCGGCATAATAGATGTGCTCGTAGAGACAGCTTACATCCTGAGATATAAGACAAGACTTTAGTAAAGTTATTCCTATAGATTTGATGCCTACTCTCTGTCCCAGGCTCAGCAAAGAAAAATGCTTTGGAAATCCAAAACCACTTATATATCTATATTGAGCAGCAAACAACTCTGAACTGTGTGTCTACTTGGTTCCTAATAAATGTTTCAAACTAACTAAGTATCATGCACTGTAATCTTCTCTAGGAAACAAATCTGCTACTTTCCAGTGATATTTAACAGGTTCACAATAGACATCAGTGAACTTCTATACACTCCATATTATAATGCTGTTCTACTTCATATGTAGACAGATCTAGTTTTTGCAAAAAACAGCCTCTTGGAAATCACTGAAATCAAAGGACATCTTTGTGTTGCACCTAACTTCATTTGGATAGAGGTGAAATTTTAGAAAAAATAAAAATTCAAGTTTCCATACTGTTTTTGCAGCTGTGGTTAAAAAAAAGCAAAGGCTCATTCTTTTAATGTTAGCCCAAAAATCTTCGGTTTGGAACAAATAACTTCATTGTGAAAGCTTGCATGACACTTAATTGAGCTAATAACCCCTCACTTTCAAAAAAAAAAAAATAAGATTTTTTTAAAGTCTGAAATAACCAATATCTACTTTGTAAAGCCCACATTTTAAAATGTATAAATGTATCTAGAGTAAATGTCTCTCCTTCATTTGATTGTGAAGCATCTTCAGATGCATAATCCAGCAAAGTATGTCAAGGGAGATGGCAACAAAACTAAAACAAACAAAAATTATTCTTTCAGATCTGACACCTGCTGTCTCTTCAAACACTGTGGATCTGATGAGAATTAACGTAGCAGATGGAGCAAAATAAATGGTGACTGCTTGGTTTCTGAATCATCAAATTGTAAAGAAATTCTCTAACAGGTTTTTTTGGAGGTTGCTTAGAAGGAAAAAAAAAAAAACACCACAAAACACTTTCCTGCACATCCCCTAAAGGTGTTCACAGATAAAATTGCACAGAAATGGTCTTCCCATCCTGCTTATACCAGCCTAGTTATTTACACTGCTGCTTTAAGAAACATACAGTTCCTAAAAGCTAAAACCTCAAGTATTCCGGTATCCCACTAAAACATTTCTGTGCTGTAACTCTGAATCTCTGCTTTGTCTCCTCCCAGGCCAGGGAAATCCTGTCCATGCTGCATGTCTTTCCAGGGAGGCAGCAGAAGTTTGGCAATTCCACGTGGTGCGGTTGTCTGATAGAACAACATTTTACTATTGTGTACTTCTATATTTTTATGAGAATACATCTTCTTGCTAATGAGCTAATCAACATCAGGAAAACAATGACTGCTTTAAAAAAAGTCTGCAGAAAGCCTGTACATTCCATATTGTAACAGGAAAGTATAGGAACACATAAAAATGCCAAGAACCATTATGGACAACAACTTTAGTTCCAACATTTTGTGAGAATCTAGAAGTTAAGTTTAGCACCACTAAAAAAGAAACTGAATTCCAAGACTTCCTTCCTTTTGTTCCTAATGATTGTCCCCAATGCTTCTGCTTTCAGAAATCCTATTTGTAAAGCATACGGAAAAGAAACATAGGCCTTCGGCACAGGGCCTTTGATACATCCACATTTGAGTGAGACCAGGGTGCAACTGATCTTCCAAAGTAAGTTGAGTTGTCAAGAGGAGCTTTTAGTTATCTCTATTTGATTCCTTTCTCTTGCATATTTGACATTGATAACTAGAAGCAAACGGACATTTTGAGTTGAGCAAGCCATTTTTTAACCTTTTGGATAGATTTCATATTGAACCTATTTTAGGTAATAACATCCCTATAGCTATGGCACGCTAGAGAGGTCATTCAAATTTCAGCAATATCTTCTCATTTATGTCCCCCTACAGTCCCCTCAGACATAGCGCTGCACCTTCAGCCAGTACACAGCTTCACCACCTTTGCTGTGGTCATGAATTCTCCTTGGTGAGTCTATGGACTTTCTTATGAAATCCCAGAATGCAAAATCCTAATTTGTATTTTAAGTATCTAACCATTTGGACAAGCACAAACTTAAGCAACTGGTGATGTGTGGCAGTGGGACCTAAGGTACTGTCACTGTTTTTCCTAATAGCCCTGTTACCTTGAGTACAGCTGCAATGCAGAGAGGTCACCCTACTGTCACTGAGTTCCTTTTGGGCCATTTCTTTTTACGAGCAGATCTTGTCTCACATTTCCAATATTGAGCTACTCTTCCAATGCTGTGGAATTATCTACAAGCCTATCTAGGGTCATGGTATTTTATTAGAATGCGGCAGCTCCTACCATGTATATCTTTAGCTCTGCATCTTTATCCAAGTGCCAGAGCTTGCCCTTCTCAAATATTTGCATTTGTTTTCAACACAATCTGAAGGTTTTTACTTTCTTTTAGCTTTAAAATTATACTGCTTCATTGCAAATCAGAATCTGGCTGAAATGGTCACCTGCACTTTGAGCATTTGTAAGAGATTATTAGCAAATCAAGTCACAGAGAAAATAGCTCCTGTGTGAAAATATAGCCTTTGTACATCCTAAACCCATCTGGCAGGCAGGTATCTACAAAATACACTTACACCAGCTGTAACAAAATGTAATGAAATGCAATTAGGAATTTATCTTTCTCAGACAATTACAAGTGCAGTCTTCAGAGGAGCCATTGTAACCACATGGATGTGCTTTATCTTAGATTTTCACTTAAACTAATGGCTTCTAAATTACTTGAGTGGAAAATTAAGAATGCAATGCTGCACTTAAGAAAGCATTTGCATTTCATTGCATATGCTGTTAAATTTCCATTAAACTCTACATTTATATACAGATTTTTAATTCATAAAATATGGTAATAGAATGAAACAACCTGATTGGGCAGATGATACCTTCTGAAGAAACCAGATATTTCTGGATATCTGCCTTCCTCAGAGCGTACCCTGTACCTATTCAGTGTCGCATGTCCTTTGTTTTGGGAAAACAAGCTTAAACAAAGTTCTAAGATACTTGAAAACAAAACTGTTCCTTTTTTTTTTCCATATCTATCCTCCAAGGTTTATGATGACAACTAAGAATTCCAGTGTCGCATGTCCTTTGTTTTGGGAAAACAAGCTTAAACAAAGTTCTAAGATACTTGAAAACAAAACTGTTTCTTTTTTTTTTTCCATATCTATCCTCCAAGGTTTATGATGACAACTAAGAATTCCAGGATATTCAATGAATATACATAATGCACTGGTGGGTTAATCCCAAAGTTGTATAAAAAAGATAAAGTATTTTAAAATAGCAAAATAATCTATTTATAGAGCAAAGTAGTCAACAATCTTTTGTGCAAGAAATATGAACACGGTGGTTAACTTCGGAAGAATCCAATGAGACATTAAGAAACTTTAAGAATTGCCTGGGAAGACGGTAGACTCATCTTTGCCAAAGGCTTTAAAAAAAACAACAAACCACCTAACAAAAACCCCCACCACACCAAAACTTATGCAAACATTCCCAGCAATGCTGGATGCCGAGATTGATACAGGACTGATGATCCTGCCTTCCAGACAATCAACAAGATTTCTTAGTCTTTTTAGCCCTGTTGCAGATAGATTTGTTATTTCACAACCAGCCAACCTCTGCCACTTAATTCATAGTAGAGCTGGCAATAATCTCATGAAAGCTTTACACAGTACTCATTAAGAAAAAAAAAAGCAACAAGTGCAGGACATACTGTAATTATGTTTCCAAGTTGCAATGTACACTATATATACATTTATGATCCTTTTGCTCACTACGTGTTCAAAGTCAAACTACTAATTTATTTATTTTTATGTAAGTAACTGACATTTTGATGACATCCTGGAAAACATGTTACCAGATTTGACCATATTCAGCTTTATTCTCAAATGCTAAATTGACATTTGTAAGGCTCTCCCTCAGGTAGGATTTTCAAGAAGAGAGAGAATTGCTTGGACTGTATTGGTCACTAAGGGTACATAAAGCATTCAGTCCTTGAAGGGTCATTGTGGAATCACTGCTGATGTTGGAACTATTCAGAGATGTGCTCAATAACGTGAATGAGGAGCCCACAGTACAAATACTGTACAGCTAGACTGAAAGAACAAAGACACTGCAATCAGTCTGCATTTTCATCCTGTGTGATACCTAACATGAGGCTCTGATGTAGCTAATTTCAAGGCACTCTTTACAGTAGGAAGTTTTTCATCCCATGTGCTTTTGGTGACCAAATTTTAAAGCATTTTACCACATTTCATTCTAATCACCACTGTGCCATGTGCATGACTAACTCGTCAGTACTGACTCTGGCTGTTTCACTGATGGGCTCCAGGAAATTTGTTTCATAAATAACTTTGGAAAATAAGGACATTAAAATCATTGGTGTTTACACGAAAAGTAATTGAATATCAATCAAAACACACTGGCAACCTCTTGACAGCTCCAGTTCTGCTATAATTCATTGAATTAATCAAGTCTTGACACTGTGGTATGTTATTACAAAGGCTGAAGGAGCAGGAAATTACAAAGTTAAGAAAAAAAGACTCTTTTTTTCTACTTCATTGTATGTGAAACTTTCCAGTGGAGTAGAACAAGACCATGAAAAGAACTGCCATAGCTCTGATTCATCTAATCTATTGTTTCATCTGGTAGAGGCCAACACCAACCATTAAAGTGATGGTGAAAGAATTGCATCAGGCAAGTCTCTTGACTTAACCAAAGCAGCAATAATGTTACAGCATCCAGCATATCCTTATAGCGTATCTGTATTACCTTCATTACTTTTCAGGTGTGTGGCTCACTCTTGTAAGGAGAAAGACCAAACTGACTATATTACATTAGTCCCCCTCTATTTATCAAAGGACAATTACCAAGGCAGTATGTAACGTTCCCAGTGCATTATGCTGTAGATTATGGCAATCTGCTTTCACTGGCTGCCAGGAAAACTTTGCAAGATACAATAGTTACAATTTTTGAAAGAGTGCTAAAAACTGACACTCATTTGATATGGTTGAACATGAGTGACAGCTACCATGACACCTTCGATGTACTTCAGCCACAGAAAATCTTTGTTTCAAAAACTCACTCCAAGCCATGCAACATGAAAGGTGTGCATGGAGTTTCTGCTTTGTTATTAACATATTGTGATACAGACCACAAAGACTAGGTAAATATTCGTATATGAACAAGTATTCAGAGTATTTCTTCTGCAGAGTAAAGCAAAAGTAGCTAGTACTTGCTTTTACATATCAGTAAGATAACTGCATAAATGCTGTCACCTCTACCCCCCCCCAAGTGATTTCCCAATGTCATATGATGAAGCAGCGGTGGAGGTGGTACAAGAATTATTGTCTGCAGACTCATACCCTCCTGCTCTAGCCACTAGATCATGTGGTCATGAATAACTGCAGACACAAAGAGGCATTTGGAAGCACAATAACACATTCAATCATGCAAATGTGTGTTTAGTGCACACTAGAACCTGTCCTTATAATAAATGGGTAACTTAGGAGCACAAATAGGACCCTATATAATCAAACTAATATTCATTCCACTCTTCCAACAGCTTATAGACACACAGCAAACACCACAGACGTCTGTTTCCCAAGCTGTTAATGCCTAGAACAGAAAAGAAAGTGCTGGGGAAAAAAAAAAATATCTACTCTAGGGAACACTTGCAAAAGACACAGATGACTTACCAGGTATTCTTCCCCTACCTTATCTCCTCTTTGCTTTTGTAACATAAGCAAAAGCAGATAAACACATAGCCATATGCTAAAAAAGTACAGACAGTTCATAAAGCAGGAGGGAAATTGTGCCATGGGATTTTTCTTCTCTAAATGACCTTCCTGAGAAATGCTGCATAGGACGAAGTGAAATGCTTACACTTCCTAGCAGCTACAGTCTGATGCTATACTTGCTGTTTTCTGATACTTTGCATCTAGAGAAGGGGAAAAAAAGCCAAGCAGGTTTCAATTTCTCTGGAAAGTAGAGGATTTTAAGACCATTTCAGCTGGCGAAGTGCCATAGTTGCTCATGAAAAGGAGAAAGCAGGATATTTTAAACTTCATACTATATTCCCCTGCTACAGTGAGGAATATAAATATCTTCATCTCAAAGATTTTGGCAGAAGGTGTTATTTTACTCCACTTAAATTTGTTTTTAAAAAATGGGCTCGATGAACAGATGTTGAATTTACCCCAGTGGAAAATGAAGTCTGCTTTTTATCCACGTAACAAATCCAGCCACTTTAAAATGAGAGCTGACAAACCTCTCCTGAAGTACTGTGCTATGCTGTTCACTTTCTTTTGTTGTACCCATCATTACTATCTAAACTAGATTTTTCCAGTCCTCCTCCCATTTTCTCACCCAGGTGGAAACACCATGTGCCCGATTTTTAAATATGCTTTTTTTCCCCCCACTTATTAGAAAAGTGAATTTTATACTTGGAAGAGAAAGAAGAAAAGCTTGCAGCAGATCTTCAATTGTGTGGAAGTAATTTGTTCTACAATCCTGAACTGGTGTCCATAGGAAAAAACCCACATCCTGCTTTTACTTCGTGAAAGACTATTTTCTAATTGTGGACAAACCAAAAAGCAAATATGCCATCACACACATTTAGTGAGTTGGGATCTACATATCTTGTGGAAGAATTTTATGTCTGGCAAATTGAAACATAAAACTTGGTCTGAACAGGTACAAGAATGAGAGTGGTCCTAGGCAAGCCAACACCAGCTTTTACCTGCTCCTTCAGGCAGAAGGAACCTGTCAGTTCTGAAAGAGCAGAGATAATCATAGCATTTCTCAGCCCAGACCAAGCACTGCTTCCTCAGTTCTGCCCTGGGAGAGGAAAAGCATCCTCGGTTCTGCCCTAGGAGAGGAAAAGCAATCAGCTGTGTTTCCCTGCGCTCTCACTGAGGGGGGCAGTGATTCACACAGGCTGCACAGAGACCTTTGCGCACTCTAATTCCTTTGGAGCCATGGGATGCCTCATCCAACAAGTGCCCTGGCTTTTGCTAGAAATCTGGGATACTTGTGGGCTCCTGGATATCAACATCTCTGTTGCTCTCTTCTTGAGGCATATCATAGTTTCTTTTTTATATTAAAAGATATATGTTCTGTGCTTGCTGATGCAGTGCTCTGTAGTGCAGAAAAGCTAGGAAACATTCTGATCTGGAGGGATATTCTGGACTAAATACTTCTAATGTGCTTGCCTCCAACAGCAAGAAATTGGATTCAGTGACCTAGATAGCTTTTTCCACTTTATATTCTCATGTTAAGTACCTAGAGCTTGAGTCCTTTGCTAACACCCTAATTTAAAATACATGTTAGCAAATCTTTCCATCACTACAGGATAAAACAGCAGCAAGCACGGCAGTGGCTCTCCCATGGCAATGAAATTCAAACTAAACTCCTGGTTTTTTTAGGAGTTCAACTTAATACATAACACATGATAATTCAAATTTGAAATTGTTAATGGGGTTTTATATTTGAGTTAAACCTAGAGATACCCCATCTATACATCACTTAGAGATCTTTGCTGCATCAACTTTAAAAAAAACAAGAGCAGAGAAAATGGCTGAGGTGCAGGGAGACTGTGGCAAAACCTTTAAATGATAAAAGGCGAAGTACAGTGCATGGTAGATATTTGCAGGAACACATTCTCATCTTCAGTTTACACACAAACACAGACAGGGCAATGATATTTAATACCAAGGCACAGACCTCAGTAATATGTCCAAAGGCAATTCCTAAAAGAAGTGGCTTTTTTGCAGCAACAATAAAGCCAGCTCTCTTGGGCAATAGAAAATAAAATGTTTTCGTTTGTCTAAAATATGAGCTGGGAAAATAAATAGCTATGCTATAGAGAAAATGTCATTCAAATAAAAAACTGCACTTTCCTTTTGATGAGAGATTAAATATAACACTGTCACTGCCTGATATTTCTTCCCAGTTCACATTACCCTACAGACACCACTTAGTTACATACATTTTGTTTTATTATTCCTAGCATGCAATATTAATCTATTCTTGGCTAGTAATTAATTATTGTTACATATTTTCACAGCTCCATAGTCTCCTTGGGGGAAAGGCTCTACTACGTATTTAAGAAGTAGATTAATGTGTACTTATGTAGATGGACCCTCTGGAATAATTTACATTTTGCTGGGATGATTTCTTAGTCAAACATATCTGAGTGGCTTTTTTTTTTTTTAAGTGCAAGAATAACAATGTCCACAAAGTCAGGCATATTGATACCAAGAAATATAAACGAAATAATGCATTGTCCTTTAGGAGCTCAAGGAACAATCCTGTCTTCAGTAATGATGGTATTCAGTGATAAAATAGGAATGAATCAGATCCATTATTTTAATCTACTTTCCAAAAGGTAGAACAAATTGTTAGTTTGCCTGCTTTAAGCAGTGCCACTCCAAAGTATCTTCGGAGTGGAAGAGCTTGAAGATAAGGGGCCTTACTTTACTCTTTCATTGCTGTAATCCTGAAGATATAATTACTTCAGACTTCTGCCCTGATCCAAAGCATGCTGAAATTAGTGCAAACCTTTCCTCTGGCTTCAGATTAGGCTGCTTAAATAGCCTGTCTCTCTGCACAGTATCTGGCTAAGGAGTGTAACTAATACAGTTTAAGGGTGTATAATTCCTATTCATGCCATAAAATATAGAATTTCTATGAAGATCAACATCTCCTGATTGTACGGCTAATCATTGCATTCCCACTTCACAGGAAAGGAAAATAAATATTTTTTCTAGGAATGAATAAATTCAAATGTGACAGCTGAAGTGATAGAAGTTAATGGAGAAAGCAGCATTTCAACTGTGAGGAATGATAAATAACTATTGAGGTCACACAGAGGCAACAAGAATAATAGCTAGAGACTTGCTATGCAGTATATTTCACCTATAGGGAAGCCAGCTGACTATTTCTCCTTTATCCTTACTTCCACAGCCTGTTTATTATGGCCACATGAATTCTTCTGATAGTTTCTCTTCAAGCACTGAACCCAGAAAGGCATGGCACAACACCCATTTAATATCCCAATTAACAGTTACCAAATACTTTGCATTCCAAGAACCTATATGATTTACCAAATTTTAACAACTCGGAAGTGCTTGCCCTTAGAAGTATAGGCTTTGATTAACTCCACTTGATGGTCTGGCCTTAACGTATTACTGCCATTGAAAGGACAAGAGCATTTTCAATGCACATGATGGCACCAAACAGAACCAACTGATCTTTACATTAGTGTAAAGGGCTAAGTTTACAAAGCTTAAACACATTGCATAATTGTTGGGATCAAACGCATTAAGAGGTACTGTTGAGTGTTAAAGGTGCATAGACCTTTAGAATGGCTAAGAATTGGCCAAAGCATTAATTTTAGATTTTATTCTCTAAATTGTCAAAATATTCATGCAGAACCCATTTCAAAAATATCTTAGTAAAGTGGCAACTGGTGGTGTCAGTTTGTTCCTAAGGCTTCAAGAATTGGGATCCAAGGTTTAAGCTACAGTTTTTCTTGTATATTATTATTACCAGTAATATAGAACACTCTGCACAAGTTCTGGCCTCTATTTCCCTAGATAAGATTGGTCATAATTTTCATTAAAATGATCTTTAATTTATTCCTATTAAAAAAACCTATTTTTTCCCCATCCTTCCAGATTAAAGAATATAAAACCATAAGTCCTTTGGAGGATTGGTTGGTTTGGGGTTTTGTTCTTTTTTTGTCTGCCTTAGTTGAAAACTCAAATATTACCTAGTTGTTCAATGAAACAAAAAGGGTTTTATTTTCTTTCCAACATGTCACAGATAGTATTTTTCTGAAGACGACAGTTATTACTCTGGATTCACACAGGGAGGCAGTTTGCTGAAAAAGCTATTTCCATTTTGCTCATACCTTTGATGATAAAAAAAAATTTACAGGCTAAATGTACTCATGACCATTTTACAGCTATTTATTCTCATAGAATGCAATTGTGCCTCTCTCTGCCCTCCTTTTGCCTAGGACCTTCTGTATTCTCCTGTATGAACACTGGAGTCTGGTAAGACCAGACTTCAGCTCTCATTTTTCTGTATTATATGGAAAAATATTGTAACCTCTCCTGCCTTTGGAATAAAAATAAAATGGACTGGATGAAGTATTTCATTAAGATACCTTTGGTTGTGCAATCCAGAGTAGAACTTTGCCTCAAATAAGAAGAAAATACAGATGACTGGAAACTTTATCAGATATAAGTCAGTCATGGTGTTTAATAAAGCCTATATATCCCCTGGCTATGATAGTTATTCTCTCGAGAGTTCACATCATAAAACATTATGTAGGTGTCATTGCTTACTACTCTTCTGCAAAAATCCTGAGAAAAAACTCAATCTCATTAGAGAGACTTAAGCAATGATTTTCTTACTCTGCTTCATAAATACAGATAACTTTGCAAGCTTTTCAGATACAAGGTACCAAAGTGGGGAAAAAAACAGTGAAAGGGCTTTACATTTGGGAAGCGAGATAGAGAGCTACTATGAGTGCAAGACGACAATGATACACAAAAATGGCCATAAATTTCAAGCAGACTTGGGGCACAAAAAGTATCATTACAACTAAAATAATACATTACTTCTCATATTCACTGTATGAAAGTTCAAAGCATCCTTACCATGAAGGGGGAAGTATTCTGTGCAAATCATCCAGCAATATCACCCAGAAGTCTGAGGAATGAATCAGGCTTTCAGAAAAGCCATTCAGCAGTGCAACTAGCTCACATGTCTCCCAGGTAAGATTTGGATCTCATCCACGCTTTTAGGTCATCCTGCTGCTTGATGTCTCAGGATTTACAAGATCCACAAGACAGAAACATCACTTACTTTCATTCCTAAAGCTATATGTTCTAGATTATAGAGAACAAATTTCATACTCGTCATCTGTTCTATGCTTTGTCATTGTCTGTCAGGTACTCTGCTGTGTATCATGAAATACTAAAAGTTAGGTATCTCCAGTGACACTGAAAGAATATTTTGCTGGTTTCTGCAGTTTGTTCAAAGGGAATCATGTGTTTTGTTCCAGAACTGGAGTATAACTGAGCATTTAGTGCATAAAAGTGTTCCAAAAGTAAGTCTCTCTATTACTTCTAATATTGTGAAATACTCTAGCTCCACCATTGCTTTCATTAAAACATGTATATCCATTTTTGATATTTATTTCTAAAGCATGTGCAAAGATACATTATTTTCATTCTGCCTATTAAGTAGTTTAAAACATAATTGAAATAAAGTCACCGTACTTTGAAGATTTATTTAAGGCTCTTAGAACCAAGAAGCATTGTGAAGTCTATTCAGCTGTTCTATTCAGTTTCTTAAATAGAATATAGAGAAAAATGTTGTCTCTATAGAAACAGGCAGCTTCCTTGAACTTATTGCTGGTCACTTAGCTTCAGCCTTGAGATGATGATATGTATGAAAAGTTATTTCTTCATTACTTTTCACCTCATAGCTATGTATTAGCAAAAATACCGGACAAGCAGGTTTGCTTTTCACCCTCAAGTTTTTAAATGAAAGTCAGTTAGTGATTCAAATGGGGAAGCTTGACAGTGCCTTCAATTCTCTACTGTCTTTGCAGTAGCAAGACATGGTGGCCCACTGCAACACAAAATGATAATCTAAATGTGAACAAGTCACCATTAAAGAATGATGTCCATTTTCAAAGTACAAATGAACCCTGACATGCTATCAGAGATAACAGAAGATATTTTATTCATTTCAGGGCTTCATTATCAATCCCTCTTCAAAGCGGTCAGAACTTATGCACCTCTCAAGTGTGTAAAAACTGACTAGTGCAGTAATTAGCATAAGAAGTTAAAACTAAAGGTGCATATAAGCACGAAAAAGTGTACATGTATGTGCTTCTGATTATTGAGTATGAGAAGATAGCTGTCTTCAGAAACACATTATACTGGTTTTCAATTAGATGCATCGCTCTGTTTTTCATCTGCCAACCTCTTTCTCAGAGAACTGAAGGAAAATGATTAAAAGGAAGCGTTGTGCTTGTATTATCGGAACCTGTACAATAGGCCACCTCATTAAGCAATCTTCAGCCTCAGACAGGCCAGGATAGCCACAGGCACAGGAAGACACGGCTTCTATTTCATTAGGAGAGCCACTTCTGGCAAAGAAATATGCTTTGGCCACCTCCTGCAACTTTAACACCTTCTTGATAAATTGGAAATCAAGAGTTCTTCTGATGCAGACTTGCAGCCACCAAAGATTTCTGGT
>KZ505810.1:74339-100021 GCA_002844005.1 Limosa lapponica baueri
TTTTTTTTTTTTTACATTCTCTTCTAATGAAAAGAAAGAAGTAGCAAGCTTTACCAAAAACCTTCCTGAAATCCCAACAAAGAAAGTGTATAGCACATATACTCTTTCTAAACTGAAATGCATGTATGTGAAGTTGGTCGCATCTTTGTGTAGTCATTATCTGTAGTGATTACTGAGAATCCAGTACAGGGAAGACACTTATTTCTGAGTAAGAGTTCAAATGCTGAAGTAGCTACCCACAGTCCCTCTTCTGAAGGCACGGTCTTTCACATCAGTACTTAGTCATTACCAAAAAGCATTTCTATCAACAACATCCCTTGAAAGAGTGAAACATCAAGGACATTTCAGGGCTGTCAGTGCCCTTGATCTGGGGAAGCATTTCCCTCACTGCGATTTTGGTCTGTGCATCAAGATATGACCTCTTCTGACTCTCCTAAAGTCACCCAAGTGATTTCCTGGAGAGGGGTACACATTGGCAATTAGGGAAGTTAAGTGCAGTGCATGTAGGTGTCATAGTATGAGCAGTCTGAGACCAAAAATTTACTCTCCTCCGCACTGGTGAGGGAAGTGCTACTTATTTGCAGTTAATATTTCTCATTTAAAACTAAGAGGCACCATGACCAGGAGAGCTATGTGTGAGCTAGATCCAAATAAGGTGCAATAAATTACACAGTTTGCCTCTTGCGCTTCTTCCTTCAAACTGCTGCGATTGAACACATCTGTAGCTTTTCCTTTACCTGTCACTGCAGTAAGTATATGGCCCCCAGGCAGTGACTGCCAAAGCAGGCTCCCCCCAGCACTTGCCCAGCCATGGTTCCTTCCCATCTCTCCTGCTGGCCCCATACCTAAGCTCCCTGGGACATGACCAGAGCATCCCCAGGCACCCAGCCATGCAAGGTGCTCAAGATCTCTTCAAGCTCCTCAAACCCTTCCCATCCTGCTGTGCTCAGGCCATTCTGCAGAGCCCCTGTATTTGGGGTAATGGGTTAAACTCAGAGCCAGATATGGTGAGTTGACGTCAGCTGGACACCAGGTGCCCACCAAGCCACCCTACCACTCCCGTCCTCAGCAGGACACAGGGGAGAAAATAAGACGGAAAAAAAGAAAAACCTCGCTGGTCAAGATAAAAGCAGTTCAATAAAGCAAAAGCAAAGGCCATGTACAGAAGCAAAGGAAAACAAAAGATTTATTCTCGCTTCCCCATCAGCAGGTGATGTCTAGCCACTTCCTAGGAAGCAGGGCTTCAGTGCACATAGCAGTTGCTCTGAAAGACAAATGTCATAAATAATGAATGCCCCGCCTTCCTCCTCCTTTCTCCTAGCTTTTATTGCTGAGCAGACATCATATGATATTGAATATCCCTTCGGTCAGTTTGGGTCAGCTATCCTGGCTATGCCCCCTCCCAAGATGTTGCCCACCTGCAGCCCACTGGTGAGGGAAGAATATTGGAGAGACAGCCTTGCTGCTGTGCCAGCACTGCTCAGCAGTAGCCAAAACACCAGTGTGTTATCAACCCCTTTCTAGCTACTAATACAAATCACAGCACTGTGAGGGCTGCTATAGGGAAAATTCACTCCACCTCAGCCAGACCCAATACACCAGGGCAATAAACTGCCCAGATTTGCTGGTGACCAGATGACTATCACAAATCTCTGCAAAGTAAGATTGATCTGCATCCAAAATGCAAAGGAGAAGGACTATAGTTTATACCTCCATAAAATAGCCCTGGGTTGCAGGCTTGCATAAACCTGGGTAGTGGTGGTAGATGAGTTTGGGTAAAATGCAGGGAAGAGGACTTGAAACCTACAGCAAAGATAAATCCTAAGGGCAAACCCAAATAGCAAAGAGGACATTTGCCTCACTACTATTTCTATCTGTCAGCAGCAAATAAGTCCTTCCATATTATTCAATATTCTTTTTAACGAGGCTGAAAATCAGGAGCAGATCGAGCTGAACTTTTGTAAAGCTATAATAATTTATACCAATCAAGATGTTAGTTTTTGCTTGGGGTTTGGTCAGCTTGTTGTTGGGTTATTTAGGGTTAGGGAAGAGCTGAAGAAAGGTGAATGACATGACAGGTGACCTGCATCTGGGAAAATGATACAATTTCAGCTTTTAGGGAAAACTATTGAAAAGGAAACACAGAAGACCCCTTTGCACTGCAGCAAACAACAATGAAAACAAAATCTCAGAACAAGTAAATTAATAAATAAGTCAATTGCAGACTGTTGCACAGCCACAACAAGCTGCAGAGTTTATTGTTTTGTTTCCAGGCTGAGGTCTACAGAAAATAAATATATGGGGCTCGGGGCATTTGCAGATAATGAACATCCAGACTGAGGAATGCACCCCAAGGTATTTTGGGAATCATCTCACTGACAGAACAGAAATCAGATAAAAAAGCGAGAAAGAAATATGATCTGCAGAGACACAGAGACTCGAACTGACGGGTAAGTAATGGCATCTTTCCACCCATAGTACAAATAACTACATTTGAAGTTTACCAAGGAACAGATTTAAGCTGATTTAGCCCTGACCTGTTTCTGAAGTGTTGTCTATACAGCGCAACTGGTGAACTAACAAACTTGCAGGCCTGCTGTCTGCCTGTGACAGTGGCACTGCTGCCTGCCTTCTCTCCCATCAGCCAGCCCGGAGGCTGGGAGCTGCTAGAGGCCTGCACTTATGTATGCATTAAACCATGCTGATCATTCAGCCAGGTATTTAATCTTCCCAGGCACATTTGTTACCAGGATAATAGGAGGGATTTTTTACTATTCTGCAAATAGCATATTCATGACTCCAGAGAACCTGTCTCTCCTGCCTAAAGGCAGACAGCTGGGTGCAGGGGTGGTCACCCAGAGCCACAGCCCCTGTGTGCAGCACAGTGCCACTGCCACACGCACACCCGTGTGTGCCGCACACACTTTCTGCCGTCAGCTCTGCACCAAAACATCTTTCTGATGGTGGTTTTTCCTGAGTGCAATTCATACTGATTAGTCTAATACCCAGTTACAAATGCAAAACCAAAAGAAAAACTTTACCTGACCCCAAAACAATATCTTCCTATGATATATAATTATTCTTGTTCCATTCTGGCAACAACCCATTAATTTTGAATTGAATAAGGGAAAAATATGTCAGTGTAATAGGTGTCTTTCAAGGAGTAGAAAACATACCATGACTCCTGCCACAAACCAACCTCCACCAACCTGTAATAACAAATATGCTTGAACATTATCTGTAGTAAATCCAAGAACGAAATGAAAAAAATCTTCCTGAATTCACTTCAAGTGCAATGAGCTTAAAGTCATTCTCCAAGAAGAAAAAAGGCTACACAACTGTCTTTAAACAAATTATTTTTTTCATCCCTTTGTATAGCACTGTCAAGATAATTATAGCGCTGCATTGGTTACAGTTGCCTTTGTATTGTACAGGAATTTAGATCCTCAAGTACTGTAAATTGAGGTCTCTATTGACTCTAGCACATGGAGTCTTTCTGCTGAATCTTTACACTACATCAATCTTGTGCGTTTTGATATTAACTTCAGTTTCTGTTTATCAACTTACAATTATTTAATCAAGAAAGGCTCTTGAAATGCATTATCACACTTTGAAAAATAATACCAAGGATGAAAGAGAGAGGAAAAGCAACAGATGGGTAACAGTTCCAGCAGGACAATTCAATTTCCAAACAACAAGCTATCACAAGCGCATCAGCCTCCCCACAGGTTTCTTTTTAAGTTTAGCAATAATGTGTTAAACGTGCCTCCAATTTCTGAGGAATTTCACAGTGTAAACGTTTCAGTGAACCTTTGGTAATTGCAGCAAAGCTCATTAAGACAAACAGCCCTGTGGGGACTCTGCCAGAGATGCCTGAGGCTGCTCTGGGTGCTGCAGGGGCCTTCCTCCCCCCATAAGGACTTTTTGGGTGAGCAGCACCCCGACAGCAGGACTGGCAATGGATTTCTTTGAAACATCCCAGCTGAGGCTGAAACCTGTATAAATGGAACACAGGGAGAGGAAACTGGCCTCCTGTGCTGAACTATCAGTGCCCATTACACTTGTGCAATGGATAATCTCTTCATTGGGTTGCAGTTTCTCCATTCATCTTTGGGTAGGAATGTACTGCTCCCCCCCCCCCTCCATTTTTGATTGTTATCTTCCATCTGTGTAGTTATCCAGCTGAAAAATAGTTAGGAAATAACTGAGAAACCAATATAATCCATTAACTTAGCTCATTTCTCTCCCCCTTTAGGATCTGTCTGTAGAAGCCTTGAATTCCTTCTATGCATGAAGCAGAATATTCCCAGAATTTAATTTGCTTTCATGAAATAGAGAGAGAATATCTCCTGCTCTAGGTTTACTTTCCCTTGAAATTTCTTACAGCCTCCTTTAAAAAGCAGCCTCCTTCGGTCAGGCACCTGGAATCACCAAGCTCTACTGCTCCCACTCTCCCAACCACAGGGTGCTTCAAAGCCACGTGCTGCTTCCCCTGGGCTCCTGTGCAGCCCAGCACAGAGCTGGGGGCACACTCTAAGGCTGGAAATAGAACTGGTTTTCCTTTCTCACATTCCCATACACCTCTGTGTGTGTGAGTCTACACATGTGACTTCTAAAAGGGAATCATTATGAGGAAGCAAAACGAGCAAAGTCATTTGAGTCTTGCATTGTAGCCAATATTGTGGGAACTTGGATTCTCTCCTTGTTTAATAAATAGCAATTTTGGAATGTTTAATTCATTACTGTTTGTATTAGCACATTACATTCCTTGAACTAATGAGGTTTAATTCTTATTGTGCCCTATGAATCGCGCAAATGACTGGCAAGCCCTTGGTTTGATGCAGAGAAAGAAAAAGCTTGCAGCATGCAGCACTGTTAGTTATTTAAGATTTTCTGTCCTGTTTCCCCGCAACAGTTTCCATCTTTTCTCTACTTAAAGTCTTTTTCTAGTGGCTCAGAGGATAAAGGAATTTATCATGGTAGCACCTTCTTCTTCCTGGTGCAGGTGATAATCTCCAGAACCTCTTACAGGGCACAGCACAGCAATAAGCTTAGAATGAAAAGTCTTACGTTCAAACCTCTGCCTTCCTGCAGGCTTCTAGTGCCAAGTTAGACCATGTAGTTAAATCCAGATGACACTGAGGCATCCAGCTTCTGCTGGATTTGGGAAGCAATATTTACATATCTGGGCTACAGTTTAATTAATTCAACACTACATTTTCTTAAAAAAAAAAAAATTACAACTTCCATAACTCAAAAAAGGTCTTTCTGAGATTAAAGAAAAAAAAAAACCCAAACCACAAGCCACAGAGCAATCAGATGCAGCGAGCCCCATAAACACAAAAAACACTAGTTATGTCTTACCTTGAGCACACAGAGAGAGGCTGCCCACCCAGGAGCAGCATGAGCAGAGCAGCTTCACAGAGGATGAGGGGGTGGGAGCCAAAAGTGACAACGTGACAGCATCCCCACCAGCAACAACACATAAAGCAAGAAGGAGGTCCAAGGGCAACTTGGAAAGGTATCAGCAAGCAGCATTCGGGGGCAGACAGGGCTGAGCTACCCACAACAGGCAAAAAGCTCCTGCAAAGGCCAGAGTCTGCCCTAAAAGTGGCTCTGGGGCCAGTGGGTGGGTGTGTGGGTGTGGGTCTCAGGTGATCCCAGTCAGGGCAATGAAGGCCTCAGCAGCAAAGGATAAGAGCATTCATCTGTGTTGCTTTTATGGAAGTTTTGACCCTTTATTTGAGACACAAAAAAAATTAAAGACAGCCTTTTTTGTTTTATGATGAAGCAGAGTATTTCAATATCCTCAAATATTTACTGTCTTTATCATCTTCAACATAACTTCTTGTTTCTAAACATTTTCATACTTGATAGTTCTCTCAAAAAAAATAGCCATAGTCTCTACAAAAATATCCTGACAGCGCTCATTTTACAAAAGCAGCCAGAAAAAGAAAACAGCCCCTCTATTAATCCAAACCAGGTTTCATTTCTTAGTCACATCTGTCTGCCACTGCTAAGAGATGCCATAAATATTAAGCACATTTCTTAGGACACCCAGGACAGTTTTGTTACCTGGCAAGTTGCCATAATTCATTCTCTACAAAGCACCTCGCTAATGCCACCATTTTTTTTTTCATTAGGGTTGAACAGGAGCAGGAGGCACTTTCTGAGAGCAACTGAGGTGATCAGCAGTTTCAAAATGTCACAGGAGAAGTTAAGAAGGATTTGATAGAAATAAATCAGAAGATCTGAAGACACTTCACCAAAAGTGGAGTGGGTATCAGGAGTACCAGTGACCATCCTACCCTGACCATTCCCGTACAGAAAGGAATGGGTTACTATGACACTGAAGTTTACAAATTGAAAGGAAGAAACAGCATAATCATACTTGTGGGAATGACAAAGATGATGTTAATTAATGGGGCTCTTATTTGGCTCCGTTCTTGCTGCAGTCCTCTGGGTCACATGCAGTTCTCCCTGCATAATGGAAGAGTCAGCACCTTCTTTCTTGCTCTGAGATGATACAGTAAATTTAACCATCTGCTATGTTTTGTTAGAGCTCGGAGGAAAGGGACCAGCAATAGGAAGAATAGCTGGGCAATCAATTGTGCGTCTTACATATTAGACAGATAGATGTTTGCAAATTCAGAGCAGACTGAGTTTTTTTCTTCGGAATAATGTTGATGATATTGTTCTCCAAACTCTGGAAGACTTTGCAGTAGTACCTGAATGGCATCATAACGAACTTACTAATGGAAAATAAGCGGATAGTGGATGGTGAGAACTGTGCCAACATAATTACTAAGTAGACTAGCAAACATACTCTTACAAAATTCAGAGAGCAGAACTCAGGAATATCCTCCATGATTCTTGCTCAAAGTTTCTGAAAGTTTTCACTTTTTTAGCTGTGAGTTAGAATCAAAACAACCCGAAAATGAGAAACCAAAATATTTGAAGGCACTGAACATACCTTGCACTCATCCTGGAGAATATCCACATATCATATGTGCATTTATACTAACAGCAGAGGCAAAATGAGAGGGCAAAATCCCAGAAAAACTTCCCTCAACATGAAAGTAAAAATGCTTTCACTCCAACCATTTCTTTGTTTGAGATTGTACCCCATTGTGGCTGGTTTCAGGCAGGAGACCTCATTCTTCATCCAAGGATACCTCAGTGCTGGTCGCAGTAAGACTGGCTTCTGCACAGGGTCAGTAAACAACAGCTCCACATCACAGGTGAGCCATTGGTCACTCTGCACAACACGCACTAGGCTCTCTCCCTACCAGATGGGTGTTCGTTACCACATCAGACAGGTCATTAGCCCAAGCCCCAGGGATTGCTGTAGCACTTGGCTTGGCAGGGGGGGTCCAGCAGGTAACCACAGACGGCAGAGGTCCCTGAAATGTGCTGGTATACTCCGGAAAAATGATGGGGAAATCTTCAGAGCCGTGGCAGAGAGGGGCCAGCCTTCCCCGGGCAGGTTGCCTGATGGAGAGAAGCAAAAGTGAGAGGGAAATTGTATCTATTTTTGATACCCATCTGCAACTCAAGAAAAGATCAGGACATCTGAGTATGTAATTCTCATGGTTTGTATGCCTTTTCCTGTATTGCCTTTCCCTTGCTTTTTCCCTTGAAAGAGTTAACTCGTGCCTGAGCAAGAAGCTGGGTTGTGGTCTGGGCTGAAATTCAGGGTGTTTGTCACCTCAGTGGAGGTACGGGGGACCTTGCACTGGTTTCAAGCTCTCAGATACCACACACCTAAACTGTACACTGCTCTGTCCCAGTGTAGTCAATAAGAGTAAGAGAAGCATTGTGATTTTCACTATGCATTTTAATATACATTTTAAGCATACATTAACCATAATGGGAATTTAGATTTGAAAAGACTCATTCTACAGCCAATATACATAAATATTGAAGCAAACATAATTCGAAAAGTGTGGGTATCACATACTGACATATTGCATCATTTACTCCCCATGCACAGGCATACTCCTGATGTACATAATGCATATTCTACTGATGTACAGCACACACATATATTTGTTGTGCTTCAGCCATTTACCTGCAATCAGCTCTTCTGCCAGCCTCAGCATTGTCACAAGCAAGAACAGTTCTTTGTTCTATCCTTCCATTTTATATTTTAAAATTCAGTTTCACAGTTTTAAGCTGTTGTCTCACATTAGTTAGAAATAATCCACTTTTATTTTTCTGTTCCAGCATAGCTTTTTTTTTTCATTTCCTGTTTACAGTCACAACCATTAACATCTATTTAAACACAGATACATCCTGCTACCAAGAATAATTGAAGTAGCTGATGATTTTAGGTACTCAGCAATTTACTGATTCGGAGAGCACAGTATCTCAGCATACCTTCTGCTTGGATCTCACGGTTTCACTGCAGAGCAAAGAGAGTTAGGAGTATTTGATCTAGCAAGCACATGTTTTATTAAATTATTGGCATTCTGCAGATTTCCATGGGGCCGTGATGGCCTACATTGCTTATCATTTCCTTTGGCTAAATTACCTCATTCCATGTTTGACCATGTACAAAAACAAAGTACTATATTTACAGCAGAGACCAGTAGCATTTTAATTCAAAGATATTAAATTTCCTTTGTGGTATTTGCAAACTCTTATTCCATATGTTTTAGTTAATGAATTGATTAATTCAGTGTTAATTTAGGTATTAATATTGACCAGGAAATTTCAATTATTATAATGATACAAAGAAATGTCTTACATACTCAAAACAAAAATCTCGAATTTTCAGATTTGTTTGTTTGTTTATTTGTTTTGTTGGGGTTTTTTTTGCAAGGACTTTATAATACAAAACAGGTATGAGGGGTAACTTGCACTTAGGGGAAGTTTAAATAGTCCTTATACTACTGATATAGGAAAACATAAACAAGATAAACAGAAGTACTAGGCACTCGACCTACATGAACTAAGTAATAGAGATGCTGCTGAGGAGTGTGGAAGAGGGAATACCCAGGGAGCCCTCACCTCCCTGCCTGGCGTGTGAATACTGGGGGTTGTGTGCCGCTTCGCTCTGAGCCCTGAAAAGAGGTGGAGAGGCTGGATCCACAACACAGCAGCTCCCACACCTCCCAGGGCTCCCTCTTCCCTCCTCAGTCTGTAAAACGACTCCTTAGCCCGACAAAAAAAAACATTTTATTTTTGCAATGATCTTTATTTCCCTACAGAGGTTGAAACAGCACAAGATACTTGAATTCATGGGGCAGCGGTCGGAAACCAGCCCTGTTCTCCGCATTTCTACTCTGTTGTCCCATATGTGGGACCCCAGCACCTGACAGGAGCACCTCTCCACATGCTCACGACCTACTGAGAGATGAGGTCCTCACTGAAATGCCAGTCATGAGATTTTTGACATTTTGATGTAAAATATGTACTTAAGAATGGGCTGTTCATGCTCCCGGTTTGCTGTAGGCAGCACCCAGTTTAGCTGAGAAGCGGATCCTGGCCAGCTTGCAGGCTGCTCTGCTCTACAGGGACACACACAATTGGATTTTAATAGTAGGGAAACTGGCAACTAACCCTGTTGTTCAGGACATCACCAGAAGGATGTTTTCATTTAGTTTTACAGAAAAGAACGTAACCCCAAGAAGAAATTAGCACCCGTGTTTCCATGGCTTTCAAAAGGTGAGGCTCTTGGCTTTTCTCATTTCATTTCCCTGATGCTCTCAGCTGACTGAACTCAATCTTCATACCTGAGCCAAAGCAGTAACGTTGCTCTTTGCTTGCTATGCAATTAGACATACGTAGGCAGGATTTTGAAGACTTCACGGCAGTGTATGCCTTTCTATTTTCTTAAGAAATGGCATAGACACTTGCACGTGCTCTTTTGTTAATTGTATGACCCACTCAACAGCTGTTTCACAGCCAAAAGCTGTGGGCACCTGACAGCTGCACAGGTTTGCAGCTTCACCATCATGATCTGCTTGGACAATTTGTTCTACTGTACATGCTCTGTTTCTGAATGTTAAGGTGTGTTTTTTTTAAAACACTAGGCCTTTCTACATCTAAAGAATAAGCCAAAACCAAGAATCAGGTAGTAGCTGAAAACAAGAAAAATAAAATGGATTAAATTCTGTTTTGAAGTAATAAATAAGAGTCGCCACAATGATCTCGTGAGACAGAGAGTTCAGAAGTCAGGCTTGTATGTGGCATTTACACTTATGAATGTCATGGCAGTGATATGAGCACATGGGCTGTTCACTTGCCCACATGAAGCCCTGTGTTACTGTGGTTATTCTGTCTTCAGCACCCACGCTTACTCCGTCACCTCCTATATGCCATGGAGCTTCAGCCTGCCTCTGAGCGACGGTCAAGATTCTCATGCTCTTTCTCTTTTGACAGAGGAACATCACTTTCAAGAGCAAAGACCAGGTGCTGAGATGTTGCCAGGTCACTCACAGCCTTGGTGGATGTGACAGCCTTCCCTTTGGGAAGCACTGGCTCTTCTCCAGGGCTGGATTCTTTTCAGAGAAGGCAATCCCAGCTTGTAAAACCCACCTGAAATCAACTGTATAGGATTTGCTTAGTGTCAATTCTATTTATTTAAAATAATGAACAAAAATGTAAAAAGCATGTGTTCACACAGTTCATTCAAGGAAGAAAATACAGTATTTTTCTGTCTCCACTGAATCAGGTGTGGACGATTAAAGACTCTCATCAGAAATGGCACAAATACTAATAGAGCCAGAGACATTTTATATACAGCGCTGCTTCAGCTGACAGCTCAGAATTTCCGTAGGGTGCTTCCCTGGTGGAATGAATTCTATCTTCAATCTATACTGTGAGGGGAGGAAATGGATATTTAAGTTACCAGTGTGTTGCTGTGTACTTTTATACTTGCTACTGCTAAAACAATAGGAGGAATTCAATGTTCTTGTTTCTGGGGCTTTCAGTGCACGTGTTAAGGCAGTAGGGCTAATTCTCAGCAACCTGGACCCTGCCACCGCAATCTGCATTACAGTGCCTGGTGTTCTCACAGGAATTGTGAGCGGTTCTGAGCAAGACTGATGCAGAAGATGTTTTTTTGTGATGGACTTGTGCAAAGTCACGACTGAACAAGTGCACTGGAGAAGCCTCTGGCAGCAATTCTAGTCACCAGGTTGGACTGCATTTTAAATGATTAAATGATTGCAAAATGTATGCGTGTAGGGGAAGGGGGGATAAAATACACCCATTAAATCGCAGCCTTTCGAAATATGATGTCACAACAAGTCACATCCTATTAGAGGAATCAGAAGATAAATGGTTGCTGTGGGCTGGTGAAAGAAGCCAGGAAGAAAATAAAGCTTTCCACCCTGTGTGTAAATTGTAAAAGATGACTTCTTGTGTTGCCTTGCTTCTGCCAAAGAAAAAATTCTTTGCTAACTAAGAGAAATAGAGCAGAAGACAAATATCACAAAAATAGAGATAGCAACTAAGGCTTTCCGGCAGAAAATGTCAGCTATTTCCAAACACAACTGTGTTTTGGTTTGATTTCATGCCATACAGTCTGCAGACCAGGGCTTTGCTTTTATCCACCAGAGTTCATCCAAACCTAGGGCAGAAGGTTCATAGTTCAGGCTCTGGTTTCAAACATTACAGAGACAAACTCTTGTTTAAGAAAGGGGAATTTGGCTCTGAGATAAAATTAATGAAGTCCTTTGTTTAAACCAGTATGTGTTACTCTAGTGGTACTGGGAAGAGGTGGGACAAGGCTAAAGTTTCACTCAAAATTCCCAAGATGCCAGGAACCAGTGGGAGCACTGCTCAAGCACAGCACCTGCATCATGTGTTGGGAAATGGACCTTTTTTATATTGTGAACTTTTGCAGATTTTTGTATAAAAGATATACCTGGCAAAACTGGTGTGTTACAACAGAGCTCTCTCTTTTTCTTCTTGCACTTCAGATTAAAAGATGCATTGCAGAAATTCCACATTTCTGTCATGTCTTTGCTGTGTCCCGCTTTCCACAGACTTATACTGCCTGGAGAAGAGTGGCAGCTGTAATTCTGCCCACCTGGCAGCCAGTGACACAGACAATGAGAGCACTCTGGGCTCAAAAGAAAACCATTGTTTAATTAAAGCAACAGCAAAACTCCCTTTCTTGCGGTAGCCAGCATATCTCTCTTCATTCCTTAAATCACCTTCTGGAGAGGGGGTAAGCAAGGTTGAGCAAATAGTTTTACACGCCACAGAAACAGCAGGGACCACCTTCTCAGAGACCTGTGTCCTGAGAGTGAATTACCGGGTGGGAGCTCCGCAGCACCTACCTTTGCCCACCCGGGTCTCTTGGGTGTCCAGAGTGAAGGTGAATTCATATCTCAGCCTTTCCCTCAGCAGAAAACCTCTGCTCTTCATAAAGTTTGTAGGAAGTTGATGATCTCTGGAACCATGACCACAGCGTAAACCCAAATGCAGATTACTGTCAGTACGTTTGACCAGCGAGGTGCTCTGTTCTGACAAACCTTTGATTTGGGTATAAAAGAGTGTCAAGATCTTTTTAAAGATCTTCAAAGTTGGGAGTAAATAACATGTGTCCTTAGAAGCTGGGTTCCGGAGCCTTTGCTGCGTAACCTAATATGAGGGTTTGCTGGAGGCATATATTAATGGCTTTAAAATGAACTTTCAGCAAATGGTGCCTTGGGAGCACCCCTTTAGCCTATACTTCAGAAACATTTTGAAATTAAATATAGTGAAACAGACAGCTAGAAAAATAGACCATATTAATACTAATAAAAAACCTAATAGACAACAGACTGCAAGGCCATTAAAATTCTAGTCATGGCTGGGAGAGCAGACTGCAAACTTTGGAGACAACAATGTAGAAAAAGCAACTAACAGCAATTTTGAAGAGATTCTGACATGATTGTAAGAACATCAGCTGGTTCTGCCTTGGTTGTTGTTAATAGACTCTGTTGTGACCCCCTGCACAGCAGAAATGTAACATAATGAAAGACAAGGCATATAAATCAGCAATCAACTCTTTCTTCTTCTCGACACATCAGTAACAGCTAAATGAAATGAAGATCTGGGATGCTCCCCTGAGCTACTTCTGCACCGCTTAAATTGCACCCTAATCTGCCGTATTTATAATGCAAGCAACTTCAATGGTTTTGGTTCTTTGAAATTCAGTGTAATTTTGTAAAACAAAGTAATTATGAAGCCAGCACTTTCTAAAAGGCTATTAAGGCCACAGCTTACTACAGGGACAAAAGCGTCTGATTCCATGGAAGTTTTAATCTCTAGATTGGTATCAGTACATCATAAATACTTTTTTCCTTCATCCTGATAGTGGGCACCAGCACATTGCTTTGTGATCTAAAAATCTCTTTTAATACAATGTGACTATCACTGTGTTCTGTAGGAAATTCGTGTGCCATGGGAAAAAGCTGGAAAAAATGATGAAAATTCCAATATTTTAGGTGGAAACAGACATCCTGATACCCTTGTGTATTTTTTACCTCATTAGACATTTCAGATACCTCCATAGGTGTTCATTACTTACTCAGTTGATTGATCACCAAAGGAGAGCTTAAAAAGGCATTTCATCAGGACTCTACCAGGTGCCAGTAAGAGACAAATAAAATGAAATCTAGCTAGAACTTCCGATTCTTGAATATAATATGGTTTGTGAAAATTGACAGCACGTGGTGGGAAAACAAGTGATATATCAATAATGCACCTGGAAAACTCCATTAAATATCATCAGGGTAAGACAAACCACCTTCTTGCTTTCATTCACTCAGAGGTAACTGGTTAATTCTTTATTTTAAGGAAAGCAGTTCAAGTTGCCAGTGTAGTTCATGTTTTTAGCAGATGTGTGGCATCACACGTTGGCCAGATGCCCACTTCTGAGACCGACTTGTTCTCTGGGAAGTTCCCACTTTGCTAGAGAGGGCTAGAAACTCAATTCTGACAGACTATTATAAAAAAAGACAATTCTTACTGCTCTTAGACTTAGTACTCTTTAGAATGTGTGGAGAGACCTCTTTCTGCTATTTTTCACAGGACAAAACAGCATGTTAAGTTCTGTATGAAAGGAGGGCAAGAAGGAGAGGAAGGAGTGCTCTCCCACCGCTGCTGAATCCATAGCAGGCTGGTGAGATGCCTGTTGTTGGGTACCAGCTCCCATTTCCATCCTTACCTGCCCCAGGACAATGACCTTCCTACAGAAATGAGCTAGCCAAGAGCTGGGAATTGCAAGGCAAAGCAATGCCTTTTTCAGGGTCTGATCTGCTAGGATTCAGACTTTGCTTTGCAACCCAGGATGACAGTGCTCCCTACCTACGGCAGCTGCTGAAAGGAAAGTGAGAATTCACCAAAAAAATCCTAAAGCTCAGACACTGCCAGTGCTGGCACACCTAGCAATCGAGACAGTCATTTAAATGTTAATGCTATGTGGTTCACCTACTTTTATCCTATTTCTCCTTACACTAATCAGAGTTGGGCGCTTAGACAATAAAGTACTTCCAGTTCCAGCTGATGATTCCCTTTCTGAGGGCATCAGGAGAGTTACAAAAGAAATGTTCCTTCACAGAAAGAACCAAAACAAGGAGAGTTCAAATGTGTTGCAATGTCAAAAAGTATGTTCTGCTTCATTCAGCAGCAGAAGAGCTCACAGTTGCCTGTGCAGGAAAGCCAGCACAATTATCTGTTCAAGTAACTCTCCAAATTCTTTGACTCAGGCTTTTCACAAAGGAAAAATAAAAGCATGTAAATCTGATAACAAACTGTTACGTCTGGAAGGAGAGGGGCTCTTTAATTCCCGTCAAGATGTTTTTACTGAACCACTGTGAAAACGCACCTTGGTGTACTGTGTCAGAGACAACATTATCTAGGATCTTTGACAAGAAACTGCTCATTAACTTGTTCGGAAGCTGCAAGACCGATGAAAAATAACATGCAAAAAATAAATTATAAAAGGATGATGGTTCAGGTCTTCTTGCAGTTAAAGCAAACTCCATCCTGCTAAATGCTTCCTTCCTAATGACATTCATTAGGAAGTGCTTTGGATCAGGAAATTCTTTATAGTGAAGGGGAAATCAAGGAGATGACACAGTTTAGGAAGATGGAAAAGGAACAGTGCAATCCGCAGAAAACTGCATGGACAACAGGGACGGGGTCTAAACTTTTCACAAACTGCCTGTGCATTTCAGCTCCTGGCTTTCTCTCCCAGCAATTGTCTACTGGTTTGCATGGTATTTCCCTGCTCACAGAAGCAGCAGCCAAATTTCCTACGCCACACACATTTGTTCAGCAAAACAGTGCTTGATCCAACTTAGAGCAAGCCAAAAGTTGATTTAACCTGCAGCTGCTTCTAATAACTCCAAGCAGTCAAAGAGCAGAGGTCACACATAGGTGGTAGGTACTGACAGATGCATTCAGAGCATCCATATGGCATCTTTGCTGGAGAGCCACTGCAGCAGTACCTACCAAACCGAAAAAGCTTATTCATATCTTACTGTCATAAAACAACTTGTCTCCAGCTTCTCGTATTGCTTTAAGTACAAGTTTCAGTCCTTGATTACATCCAGCTTTCTTAGATGTATTTTGAATGATTTCTGACCTGTCTATTTTTGTCTTCTTTCTCATTTGCAATAGGACTGGATGAGATATTGCTCCTGGGAACAGAAGTACCATCCCAGCTCAACTCTGGAAATCAATACAATTAGAAGATGCTATAAATCTCGTTTTCCCTGAAAAGCAGGGGTTGTGGTTTGAGTTCTAAATTGGCAAAATCATCCCACTTTTCATAAAGCAGGTGAAACCACATCTGCAAGTACCTTCTGGAGTACCAGGGTTTGTATTCTTGACTCATGGGGTAGATAAATGAACACATGTCAAAAGCAGGAGGAGCACTCACAGCCTTTCATTGATAATGATGCGTCAGTTTTGATTCTTCTATTAAAGCAAAAAAAGCTCGCATTATTCTTCACAATCCCCTAATCATACTCAAACAAATTAACTACCACAGAAACATAATGAAATAATATGCAAAGATTTGTTACCAGCCTATTAGTAGATTCAAACAGATTAAAAATAGCACTGCGAACCTTCTTCTTCTAGGTTTTCCTTCTTTATTTCTACTGGGCTCAGACTTCTTGACTCATTTTATGTGTTATAGACCTAATGTTCGCATTGACATTAGCAGTGACAGCCAGTAATAATGCCATTGTCATTCGACGCTGACTTCCTGCAATCCCAAGAGTGCTAATAAACCGTTCCCTGATCCAAGCCCAGCAATATCAATGGAGAGGATTCCTGCCGCCTTCCATGGCTCAGTTGTTCACTTTCCCAGTTTAAGGTTGAATTACGAGGTGACTATTGCAAATAACACAAACATCACCTGGGCTTGCTCAAATGTCAGCTTTTATTTTGGGCTGTGTAGCTCAAGGAGGGAGCCTGGAGGAACCCTGACACTGAAGGCAACCTTTTCTTATATAATCTGCTATATGCTCTTATTTAAATAATGGCTCCTCAGGAAAACAACATGCTGTCACAGGAGGTTCCGCAGGGAAAAGAAGACGCATAAAAGAGAAAAACAATCTTCCGCAAATGCATCTACTTAAGGGGCTCTTAATTCCAGTTTTCTTACAGGTAACAAGTTTTCCAGCCAAACTCTCCTCATCTGACATGAAGAAGTCTTTGTCAACATCAAACAGCACAAGCCTAACTGGTTAGAAGTTAATGAACAAGTTTATCCTCGTTTAGCACAGATAAAGTGAAACTCAAACACAAAACTTGAGTAAAACTCAAATCTAAACCCACCCTTGATACTGAATCAGATGTAAAGATCTTCAGTGTCAAAATCTTTCCATGAATTTTGATGCCTTCCTTCCCTTTGTTTCACTTATGATTCAGGCAAAGCTTCACACCACAACTCAGTGACCTTCATAGGCCAGGACAGCTTGGCACTGATGCCAAAATTCTCCCCTCTATTTGCTCCTGCCTCTGCTTTGCCCCTCTCTGTGCCAGCAGCGCCAGAGAGAAGATAACCTGGGAAGTAATTCAAGTTAAATAGACCTAACAAAAAAGCCCTACCCAAACAAAACATTCCCCAAACCCAAATGCAGTTTTAACCAGATCAGTTTCCTGCTGGCAGAGATCTAACTCTTGTGTGCCAGAACAAAGATCTAAAGACAGAGATCTAAATCAAGACACAGCCCATTTTTCCCCCTTTTTCCACCACCCAAATGAATGTGGTTTGGAAATGATATATTCTTATCATCCTGCAGCATATCAGCATCTTAGGAGCCTGGTTACAATGGAAAGCTGAGCTTTAAGTACCTAGGCTGCCGTAGGGGAAAAACTCATCCAATTCAGCTGGTGCCAGATCAGGCACCCATGGGCAAGTGGTGGCTTTCAATGTCAAAGATCACAGTTCTTCAGTAAACCCTATTTCTAGCCTTAAAAACAGTGACTGAAATAGAACATAACAACCGGGTCTCTGTAAATGCATCTGGGGTGGTTTTTTTAGGTGTATAGTCATCAGTCCTAAGGATCAGACCCATGTCAACAGGCGTATTGTACTTTTCTTGCTACCCGGTCAGTTGGACAGATAGACATGTACGCATGAGACTGAATAGAAAAATATTCTCACATGCAGTGAACTCTGCAATGTCAACCTGTGCACCTGGTTCTGCTACAAATGAAGACACACTTCAACAGAGACCACTGAGCAAGTAAAGAAATAAAACAAAAGCAATCGGAGAGCGTCAAATCTTCCAAGATAATTAAACTCTAATTAAGCATTCTGTTCTCACTTTGAACCATAGATCACACAATTTAAGCAATTTTCCACAAGGAGTTGACAGTCATGTGTGGCAAAGGAAAAGCAACTTTCAATTGATTTTGTTTCACTCTGTAAGCGAGTAAATTGAATAATACATGGGATAAGCAAATGCTAGAAATAATAGACACACACCCCCAAACAAAGCTAAACAGAATTTTTATTTTATATATTGCTATCCTAGGTGGATCCTGGCCTTGGATTGATCCTTACTGGCTCATTGCTAAGGGTCAGCAAAGGTCTGCCACACAAGCATTTTTTTTCTGGCAAATATTTGCTACTTTTCTGGAGAAGAGAAAACGATAGACTGTGCTAGAGACCCACCATGGCCTTCAGGAAGGAAAATGACTCAACCCCTCTTAAAAGTATGCATTCTGCTTTTACTTTAGTTTGATATTGAAAACGCCTTTGGTAAAAGCTCCAAATACCTCAAGAAGAAAGGGAAGAAAATAGTAAGAATGTGCAGTTATCTCAGGTCAAAGCATGTCAATTGACAGTATTTCTAGTAAAGCATCTCTGCCTGGGTATTGCGCCAAATCAATCTTCTTTTCCAACAACAGGAATGCCGCTCGAGTCTTGGAGGGACCACCCACGAGTGTGAGTCCAGCCCATTCCCCACTGATGGATGCCTTTGGATAAAAGAGAAGGAGAGATTTTTTTCTTGAGAATTTCCACCAAGAGTCTGTATCCAAAGAAGAACCGGGTACCTCAGTGCCCTTCCAGCCCCGCGTCAATGACCACTGGTCCTCTCTTAGGAAGGATCAGTCTCTGCCTGGATCCTTTTGACTTGTGTTGTGAGCTGTGGGGTCTGTACAAGAGAGCCAAAAGCTGGAAGTTGTGAGCAGTGATGGACCACAGCATGATGGACCAAGCCAGGTGAGTTACCGCAGCTCATCTCCACAAGGCAGGGCTGTGTGACATCTTCCTGGGTGTGGGCTGCCATGGCTGCAATCGGTGGCATCTGGAGAGACCAGACTTGGGTCTTCCAATCCATCTCTTCATGTGGCTTAAGAAAGGATGTAATTGATGTAATTTTGCTGGGGCTTTCTGTGGACATCATCCTAGCCAATCCTGCTCCTCATTGCTGCCTATGGCCAGGGAGATTCCAGTATCTGAATACATACTACCCTGATACATTTAAAAGACACATGAAAGCCTGGCCTGGTCTTCATTTTGAGACATATACATGAAGAAAAGGATGGGTTATTCAAGGGCACCAAGGGGACACCAGAGCAGTGCTCCCGAGCAGCTCTAGCTGGGATAGGTCCCTCCAACTCTTATCTCTCACAGCTGGCAGAGGAGCTATAAATCCAATTTCGCTACCTTTTCACTTCCTACACTGTGGAACAGCATTTATGTGTTTCATTTATGCTAAATGTAGGTACACTTTCATTTTACTAAATGTGCCAAAAATAGAGATCATACATCATTAATACTGTCTGGCTTTCAGCTCAGTCATTACACGTTTATGGAGAAATAAGTATTTATGCAACTATTTACTTCGGTTTTATGGGCAATATATTCCAAAAGGATGTGTTGCCTTCAGCACAAAGGGTTTTCTATATCATTTGGTCTGTATACAGTTTATCTCATTATGTAAAATTAAGCCCTCTACATTCAGTCAAAAAAGTACAATAAATTATATTAGCAAGTTAATTTCTCCTATTCATTTTTCATAGTCATTTTGTAATGTCTTTTATTCAGTGATCTCAAAATACACACCATATTCGATTAGAAGCTATAATTTCATACAAGCAAGATTACATATACTACACATAAATAGTGTGTCCACCTCTGTGGTGGAGTATGCTAGATTTAGTTCACAGCAGAATATAAAAGTATAGGACAGGAGGTTAGGGAAAGTCAACCTAGAAAATTGAGAGACAAAATTCAGGCAGTTGTCGGAGTTTAAGCGTCACTAGGGTGCAATTCTCTTAAAAAAAAATAAAATACCAAAAGCATCTTAATGAGCACAGGTAATTACAGTCTCATTTTCATGTGTCCTTTAAAATATAATTTGTCCAATAGGACCAGAGGTCGTCTTCACACTATTTTATGTGGTCCTTACTGCATTGTTTCTGAAAAAGGCAGAACTGTTACTACACATTTATCCTGGGGACTCCTGCCTGCGGATATGCCATTCCCATTTTTAAGACTTGGAAACTCAAGTGAGAATCCCTGGTTGGATTGGAAAAAGAGCCTGAGCCAAAAAATAAGCCCATCTAGACATTGCCAGTTTTCTCCCCTGAGGATATAAACCTCTTCACTTAGGTTGTAAGCTGTAGCAGCAATGCAGGGGCAGGACAAATCATCCACATCCCCCATTTTCTCTTCTCAGCTGCGATGAATTGGCTCAGAAGGACGCTGCTCCTCTTGCTAGGAGACGGCTTTCTGGAAGCTCTAGACACGACCCGCTGCAGTTGGATGACTGTGACCTAACATTTAGAAGCTGGAATAATTTAATAAAAAACACCCAAGCAAACAAATGAACTACCTTCCTTCAGGCAAGCCTCAGAGCCCACCTCTCCCCATCTCCCAGACGGAGCAGCCGTGGCTGTGCTGCACGGTGCCAACTCTGACACCTTCGCCGGGACGTGGCGGGAGCTGAAAGCAGAGGCTCAGGGCTCATTTACAGCTTTGGTTTCTCGAATTCACGTAAGAGGCGAGAGAAATCTGTGCAAATCCAGTTGTTTGCCAGCTGCATCTACCATCCCTCCTTTCCCTGTGCAAAACCAGCTTGGTCAGCAGCAACCTGCAATCGGTGGGCTCACACTGCTGCCCCCCTCAATCCGGTTCATAAGGTACAAAAGCGGCACCAGTAGTGCGTAGGAAAGCATTATTTCCTACATATTTATTGCTCGTACACGGAGAACTTATAGCTCTCCAAAACATTTACACTTCCATCGTGTTTCTATAGGTTTAGCCATAAAGATCCCTTTTAGAATAACGCAAACATTTCACTTTGTTTCCACTGATACACAAGCAAGGGAAGAGATGGAGTGTATAGGCTTGATATGGAAGAAATGATGGAAGGCGCCACAAGACAGATAAAGAAAAAAAAAGCACGAGCTATTTTGACGTTATTAGCTATAAGCCACAGTTTAGAAGATGAGAGCACCAAGCAGGCAGCGATAAGGTAAATAAACCGGAGCCCTCGTTCCCTTTCCCATGGCAAGGCTGGCACCCGGTGGCCGAGGCAGAGATCGCGCCGCTGCTTCAAGTGACTTCCAGCATCTGCGAGGCACTCGGGAGATGCAGACTGGCTGAGACAAGAGCCAAACACACTCTCTGCTATTTTTGGTTATTCCTTTCTATATTTTCTCACATTTGTATGGCTGGCAGACCAGGAATTAATGTCATCAGAGGGACTGTAAATTTTTGTAGATAGCTTAGAGTAAGATGACTACCTCACATCTTTATTTCTAAGATTTCCAGGGTGTTTATAAGACAGATACCTGGGAAAATGCTTATATTCAAACCCAACCATTCTGAATGTCTCAGCTCCTAATTCCCTTTTTTATGCTTGTAAAGAAGCAGAACATTGCATAGGCTAAATACTAAAGAGAAAACCACTACAATAAACTTTTTCCTGGCAAGTTTATTTGCTGGCATTTGTAAATCCACTCAGAAAATGTAGTGCAATCAATATAGCTGAGGCCCAAGTTCTAATTAGAGCCTTCTGTTTGAAAACAGCTTTTCTTTAAACACTACGTGGCTAGTGGTAGCGATAGAATATTCCCTAAAAATAAGAAAATGATTCATTAGTGTTCATGGAAACAGAAGATCAATCTGCCCTTGTGGAAGTTAATGAATACGCAGAAATATCACATCATGACCCCTGATCTCAATGCCTGAGGCAGCAGTATTATTATGCGCTCGCCAGAATTGCTCAGCAACAGGATCTAGATACAACTCTTATTGCATTAATTTTATCTGTGTGATTATTTAAATTAATGACATTCTGGCTGCAAGTCACAAACTTCAAGAGATGTTCATCTGCTTAAATATTAATGATGCTTTTCTGCTGTAAGGTGTAAGAAGGGAAAGGAGAAATAAATACTAGCAATCTTAAGAATAAATATTAACAACCGTACAGGCACGAAAAATAAAGCTGTTTCACTCAGAGAAATGCTGAAACAACCGACTTAAACCACTACCCTACGTCCCTCAAGTAAGCAAAAATTGTTTTGTTAAATCTTGGTCAAGCAAAAAGCGCAAGATCTCCTTTATTTAAAAAAAAAAAAAAAAAAGTTTTGAAGTATGATGAAAATACCTTGAGGTCTAGAGTGACTTTTGGCAAGTCCTTGTGTAACTCCATCTCTCTCTATAAAACAGAAATGGAGAAGATGCCAACCATCCCATTTCTCTCGGCAGCACAATGATTTACGGTAGTTATGTTGCCCTCTATGCTATTTTAGATAATGGCATTTGCATTCTGTTACCTGTAGTAAGAACATCTAAGAAAAAGAAGTGTAATTTGAAGTCTTGATATTATGAATTTTTTCCCCCTAATGTACTTGATTCCAAGATTAGCCTTTTAAGATCATTACCTGCCGAGTTCTGCTGCAGTTTGGACTGTCTCCATCTACCACCCACTGTGCTATTACCAGTTTCCTGGTTCATACCTGCTCAAAAGATAGAACAACTTTTCTTAGCATGGATTTGGAAAGTGGGGTAAGCAGCTTTACGCTTTCTCTTCCCACCCCTTCTTCTTTTACCCCTGGAACATATTCTTCTGTCTACACTATTATGACTTGCAGGTTGGCCACTGGTCTTTTGTGGGATGAAAGGGACCAGAGGATACAAAATTTCTGTCCGGGCTTTGAGGAGCAGCCGTCTGAGAAATGGCACAGCGTTACTTAGAGCTGTATGAATGGAAGAGGTTACGTGGAGCCAAAAACCTCCTCATGTGGATGACTTTGCAGAACTCTTTCCTGCCTTTAAAAAAGTTATCTAGGAAGATCTGTGGACATTCGAGAAAGAACAAGGTTGAAGAATACAAAAGGCCATGCTGGAATGTGGTAGAGCAATTGAAACTAGTCTGTAAAATTGTTCTCATCTATTTTACACACAGGACAAGCTCAAAAAAAACTGTTGTGAAGTCCTGTTAATGTGGAGGGCCTGAGTGTAGGGCAGAGAATGAAGAAAAGTAGTTCTCAGGGATTTGTCACACACTGATCCTTGAATCCCATGTCCCACAGCTCTATAGCATGTTTTTCTGAAGTACACCTCTTCTGACAGAGCATCGCTCGGGTACCTTAAGGATTTCCGCCCCAGTTCTGCATCTGTCTTCACCATGCATCAGGTACTGCTGGCACCCAGCTGGCACACACGACGGCATCATCACATCGGTGTTGCGCACACACAGTCTGCTGTACAGTCTAAACACCCCAGCTCCAAATGCAGTCAAGAACTTTCCCTCACCATAAAGCCAGTAACTATAGGAGAAGCAAACCCTCTCACTTCCTTCAGTTAATGACCTTGCTGAGTTAGCAATGATGCAAAGATTAAGTGATTTAATCACAAATTAAAACAAAGCAACTTCTTGATATTGGGTTATTGTGCCATACACGTACAGTAATTCAAAGCAAACTTACTTTTAGGCCTTTTTTTCCATCCTTTGCAGATAGTTTCACTAGAAAGAATAATATCAGAGCTAGTTGATTTAATGACCCTTCATTTAAAGGCCAAGGTTAGAGTGGCTTTTTTTGTCTTCTTTGCAACTGGACTGTTCAACCACAGATAGATATACTATATCAATCATTGCATGAGCGAAAGGTGAATAAAAGCATTTGCTGAATTGTCATATCCATGATAAAACAACAGATGCTGTCAGCTCCAAGGGAATACATTAGCAGAAGTAAACCTGAAAGATAAAGACCTATTAGTCATAACATGCCTTTCCATCACTTATTTATGTCAGCAGTTCAGCTTTGAAATAAAGTGAACATAATCCTTATTTACAATAAATTAAGCTTATCGTTTCACTACGGTGTATCTTAAACAATGATGACATATTGATTTTTTTCCTTCAGAAACAAATTTACCCTCACCACACTCATCGGTTTCCTTCCCTGAAAGCCCCTCTCACCTCCAGTTCTGTTAGTACAACCCTTTTGGATGTAGAAACCCAACATCTTTTATTTACCCAGTTTTTTATTTCACCATTGATAATGTGTTTATTAAACTGACACACAGATCCTAAGTCCAAATCAGGTAAAAAAAGACCTTACTGGAGTCACTGGTTACTTCAGGACACTATAAAAAGCAGAAAGGCTGAACTGGCTTTGAAACATCTACTCCTTCCTTATTCCTGGAGAGAAAGTCTGTTAAATAAGGGAAAGTAAAGACATTACCAGGCACAGTGCAATTCAAGAGCTGAACTATCCCAACGTGCCAGCACTGTAACAGGGCACAGCTTTTTTGCAGGAGCTGAGCACGTTGGCCTGGGATTGGCCACCATACGGGACCCCAGCTGAGACCTCGTCAGCCTTAAGCAGAGCAGAATTACTTCAGCTGTCCTGAAAGCTAAATGCTTTTAACATTCCCTTACGACATTAACTTGTTTTGCAGCAACTGGCCTTGTTGCCTCCTGTTCCGCTTGTAATCTGCTATAACCCTTATATCCCTTTCTAAAGGGCTGCTGCCTTGCTTCTCTTCCCATCATGTATTTTTGTAGTCAATTAGCCTTGCTTAGAAGCACTTGTCCCTATTGAATTTCTTCAATTTGTCCAGATCATTCTGTATTCTAATCTTGTATTCCTGTGTCCTTCCTTCCCATTTTATAGATCTGCAGTTTTAATAAGCACACTCCCTACTGCTTTGTCCGAGTGATTAACTCCGAATGGAACCAGACACAGAACCAGGCACCACTCTGGATACCCTCCTCCAGCACTCAGCACTGACAGCATCTCAGAGTACAGCTCACTGGAACCGAGTACAGTTTTGAAATCTACTTCTAGTCATTATGTGGGTCATGATCAACATCATGTTCTCCGAGTCCGATCAGAAAATTCATATTTAGAACTAAAAGCCAAGCTTAAGATATTTGCTATTTTTACTCAAACCACAGGACCATTACCTCCGTCACATGGGAAAATGAGCCTGTGTTTAATCATTCTCTACAAACATAAACAAATGTAGCTCATTCTATACAAACCTACTCTGGCCACTGCATTCTTTTTTCCCAGAGCATCTGCTGAAAAATTAGCTGCTAGCATTATATGTGCCCACATAAATGCAATTATCACTAGAATTGCATCCCACATTTTTTCAATTAAAACTATGCAGAGACCCATATTCCCCATGGGTGCAATCAAAATATGACCTAGTCCTTAAGCTTCTGAAGTGAGTGGAATTACATGGTTAGAGACGGTAAGTCTGACTTGTAACCTGACAGAACATTCTTAGTCAGAGCTTGTTAACAACATGATTTAACTACACCTCGCTAAAGGCCATGCTTTCAGGATACTCACAGCTTTCTATCTACAGCTGTTACACATTTCTGACCATTTCCCATAGCACACAGTAGTCAACCATGCTAGCTTTGAGAAGTTTGTTTGCCGTTAAATTAAGATGCTGGTGCCAATCTACGAAAGTAGCGCATAACATGGATGCTGTCACAAAACAGAAAAGTCTGCTTTCTGCCACAAATTATTTTGTTTGTGGCATTCTGAGATTCCTGTTGAATCTACTACTCCATTCCTCTAGGACACCCGACGAGTGGCTGTGCTGTTTCAGATGCGGAAGGGGCACCCAAAGCAAACCACCATCCCCCTCCATCCTCCCTTCTAGTGTCCTAGTGGCTCCACACCAGCTCTGTTCATGAAGCCGATAGTGACAACAAAAAGGGCTGTACCACGAATTAAGT
>KZ505810.1:102846-116806 GCA_002844005.1 Limosa lapponica baueri
GGGCGCAGAGACCCTCTGCGGGGAGTGAGTCCTCCCTCTCTGCAGCCTGGGGTGGCTTCATGCACGGTGGCAGCATTGCAGCTGTTCAAGCAACACTTTTCTAGAATTACTTACCATAGCCATTTCCTTTTATTTTCCCTAATTCAGCTGGTTTTGAGTACGTAGTTGTTTAGGCTGAATATTAGCAAGCAGACAAAAAGAATAATGAAGACTGCATCATTCTCAGCATGAGGCAGCCATCCAAAGGAGAGGGGAGCCAAATGGCTGGAAGTCTGGCAAAAAAATCAGGTGCCATTAAAAGAGTTTGGTAGCAGGAAGGATTGGGCAGCCTTGACAACTGGCCATCCTGCAGCATTAATTTCTTCTTGTTTACCTAAAAACAGTCAGAAAACTTGTCAAATGAAGGATCCCTCTCCAATGGGAAGTAAGAAGAGCACCTCCTGATGACAAGCCCTCTACGAAGTTGTCCACCTTAAGGTGCGATGTGCTCTTCTCTCCATCAACCAGACAGCAGCGGCAACTGGCTTAGACTGGACATCAGCCTTCAGCGAGAGGGACAGACACTGAAATGACTCAACACGGTCGCGACCCGATTTGTGCCCTGACTCCTTCCACCGCAGCCCCTTACCTTGCAGGCCGTAGAGCTGGCCAGTGCTGTGCTGTCGCGTGATGTGCTGCCAGTAGGCACTGCGGGGCAAGGGCACCATGGTGCTGAGGGACACGGCTCGCTCGCTCATTTTCATCTGAAGCTGCAAAGCAGTAAACAGATGCCAAGGAGACATGTCACGTTTATTGCAAACCCGCCCAGAATAGCACAACCTCTGGCTGCAAAGACTTCTTACGATGCTGCCAGCACAGCCTCTCCCTCCCTCTCCCCACCCGACACGAGCAGAGGCAACTAACGCAGGGGTCAGTCTCCACGGGCACACAGCACTCGGGTTAGGAGGCCACGCTGCTGTTGCACACCAAAGCTCACCTTGGTGCTCCCCTGGTCCTGGGCTAGCACGGCTTCCCCTGAGGGGAGTTTTAACTCAAACAGCTGAAACAGAAACCGGGGGTCAGTGGAAGACGGGAAAGTGTCGGTATGCTCCCCCTTTAGCAGGAAGGCCATCCCAGGGTATTCCCAGCTACCCCAGCAACTTCCCAAAGCTAAATACAGCCTTGGCACATCAAGAACCAGACTGGAGATGTTTCACATGGGAGAGGACAAATTGTTCTTATTAATTTTGAAGCATTTTCTATTCATCTCCCCTCTCCTACAGCTGAGACATGTGCCAGCTGGACAGCACAAGAGTTCAGCACAGGAGATAACTGCATCCTTCAGCTAAATTCCTGAAAGACCAGCACATCCAGGGATGCTGAGAGGAGTGCACGTGGGCTGCAGTGCATTGCCAGAAGCCCTGTCTCACACAGAAGCCCCCCCCCTCCACACAGGGCCTTCAGCTACATTTTCTTACATTATCACAGCCCCTTGTTAGTTATGCCATACTTACCACAAAAATACATGAGAACTGACTACCTTAAGGCATTTTTTTCCGTGAATTTAATAAGATGTATGTGCAAGCTGATAAAAATAATTGGATTTTATCATAAGCTTCACAGTACAACTAAAATTCTCCTCCCAAAGCTCAGGAAAACATCAGTTCAAACATACCGAGACTGCACTTGACTTTTCCGATTTATAAAGATAGCTTTTACAGAAAAGTAAGCCTTTACATTTTAGCTTCACAAAACCTGTGGTGAAAGAACCTTTTAGAAGAAGATCAGAATATTTTGGAGCAAACCCAACAGGCAAAGCAAGGACAGAAAAGAAGCGAGGCCTGGCTGTATCCAAACAGGGCCATTTCCACGTTATTTAGAGGTGCCATCTACCTTCAACCTCCTCTCTGTACGGAGCACGCTGTCCCTGTGATGTGAAGGTAAAACCAAACCTGGATCAACTCCTGCTCTTAAAACACCACCTCCACGTCAGCTGGCTGTGAATCACCGCACCATGCAAGGTTCCACCTACATCCTCCAGCGTATTTATTACAGCTCCTTCACTAAAGCCCCAACACCCTTTGCAGTGTCACCACACACATCTCAGCACCATGGAAACAAACAACAAAGGATCTTTTACTGGGGATGAAAATCAGCAGAGCATTGCAAGGATGGCATTTCCTGGCTGGAGATACTTTTCTTGGTGGCTCCATTTATTGGTGAGGTGGACAGCAAACTAAGGCAGTCTGAGCCACAGTTTGGCTGTTAGGGGGAGCGCAAAATCCAAACCAGCTATCTTGGGAGAAAAAAAGGGACACAGCTAGAGAAAGACTAGATAAAGGGACAGAAAAGGTCCAGAAGGGGTGCCCCTCGTGAACTCAATCAGCAGGGCAAAAAAAGTTAAAAATCCACAGCTGGAGATAAGAATTAGTATGTTACGTCCTGAATACACAGCGTTTCATCAAAACACCTCGGACTGCGAGCAAAGGCAGCTTTAATGATGATTGATTTCATTCTCACAATTAACCTGCTGTATCTCTGTGGCAACAGAAAGAGTAGGAATAACTTGATAATGACCTGGCTTTATGCTGCGGAAGCACCCAGCCCTGTAAGCAGGTCAAACCCAGTCAGAATTGATATGCTGGAACACGCATGAGCAAAGGCTGCGAGCAGAGAGCCAGGCGGGACATGCAGCTCCACATGTCATTAATACAACAAATAAACTGTTAACTGGAGGGCACCTAATCCATAGCCTCTCACTCTCTTCTGCCCAAGGGAGACAGAATGCAGAGACCTGAAAGGAGATCAGGATCCCTAGAGTGGTTCAAACACCGCTCCCTGCACACGTAGCAGGGATCAAGTTATGTTAAGTCACGCTTCAAGAAGCAGCAAAGATGTGAAAAGTGGTGAGGGATGACCCTGCAACACTGGTGGCTACAAGAGACCTGCAGAGGAAGGGGATGGAGAAGCAGCACTCAGAGCCATCAGCAGCCAGTACTGAGGGCAGCTGGGGAGCCGCTGTGCCACCTCTTGTCACCCAGATGAGAGATGTACAGAGCTACATGAAGGCAGTTTGCTGGGCTAGTGCACAGCTCTGGGTAAAACACAGGGTGCAGTTGGCTCCCAGAAGTCCTGGGGAACCATGGAGGAAAGGTTAAGTATTTTCACTCTTGGATCCCACCATCAGCAAAACTTGCATTAGAGGCAAAACCATTGTCTGCTAAAAAACCAAAGCAAACCCCAAAACCCAAACAAAACAAAACCAACCACCCGAAACACCCCCACAACAACATTCTCTCAAACCAGCTGTGAACACAGCTCCAAAAGGAAAGAAAAGAAAGATGATTTAAGATTTGTTAGGTTTGGTTGGCTTCCTCAGGCTGGACAACGCCAATTTTCAAAGATTTTGCAGAACAACTTGCAATAAGTAAACCTTCATCTTGGGATCCCCAACTGGAGAGGATTGCACTCACTGTGGTTTGGAGGGGATTTTCTTCCTAGTGAAGCAAATTCACGTAATCAAAATCAATTTAAATGGTAATTGCTTCAGAAACATTTGCTAAATTCATTACAGCAAAACTACAGAAAGGTGAACTAGTAAGAACAGCTTCAGAAATCAAAGGGCACTAATTTTGCTGCCATTTTGACTACTATCCATCTTACACTAATACTCAATATTCTCTAATTTCAAAAGTTAGTGAGCACCATTTCCACTCTAAATTATGAATCTCTGTGGAAATGGTGAGAGATAATAGCAGGCTCCAGCCTGGACAGATGCACTCGCACATCAGATGGATCAAGTGCAAAATGCACACTTGAGCTGCTGAGAGGGGAAAAAGAGGCAGGGAAGGCTGCCCATAAGTGGGCTGATAATATCTTTCTATGAAGCATTGAGCTTTAGCTGCCAAAACTGGGAAGTTCACTATTATTACTTTAGTGAGATGTCAAGTTGTAATGTCTTTTTTAAAGCAACCTGAACTGAAAGCAGGCATAAATGACAGCAGTCAAGTCACAGCACTACTCCTTTCAGTTTTCATGGCAACCAAATACTTATGAAAATATAACTTGAATAGATATTTTCTTTCCATTGTCTGGCAAAGCAAAAGTGAAAGGAAAGAAACAGCTGGATGAGACAAGTTGCCAAATGACCAGAATGGCTTCATGCATCACTAAGCAAAGCCAGCTCCTTCTTCCATTTAAAAAGGGAGGGATCTTTGAATTCACTGAGGAGAATAAATGAAACCCACTTGTGAAAGTGTCACAGGCTCTGGTCAGCATATGCTCAGACCTCACCAGAAAGCAACAGCACATTAACAGAAAGCATCAGGGTGAGGTTCCCAGCTGAGGAACCACTATCACATCAATTTTCCACATGCATTTCAAGAGCCAGAGCCAGTTATAGTCACAAACAGAACCAACATACTGTAATATAAAGGGAGCGACTGCTTGGGAGGTGACAGACACATTATAGCCCACATTCTCAACAGGATTTGGCAGCTTTATTTCACTCTATCAGCATGGGACGTTCAACTCTCTTTTTTTTTTTTTTTTTTTTTATTTTGCACAGGCTGCAGGAGTCCTCAGATAGCTTAGTACCATCTTCACCTTGGTCTTTGATAATCACATCACTAATGCAGCAGTGATCAGGATTACAGGAGCAAACAGAAGACATTTACTGTAGACTTAATTTCTCACCATCAGTATCTCCTACTTTCCACTTTTATTTACCCTTTCTGTAAATGATAGCTCAAGCTTTACTAATACGGAAATTCACATGAGGTAAATAATTCTTGGAGACAGAAACAACATAGAGAGTTGAGCATAAAGTTCAAGCATCAAAAATGAACTCAATGTTGAAGTGTTCAAAAGCAGAAGAAAAATACAGGGGAAATCAATCAATCTGAACAAAGATGTACTTTACAAATATTTTGTAATCAGCAGTATAAGCCACTTGAGTTCTACACTGATATCACAGTCCTCTGCCTAAACTTCTAAATCTTACTGTCCTTAAACCTGAGAGAAGCCACCAACTCTTACTGTTTCGGAACCAGACAACGTTGCTATGACTGACTTGGGAAACTCGTATTTGGGGGCAAATGGACTCATCTGAAACAATTATATTCCATTACTAAATTACAAGACTTTCAGTTTGCCAGGAATACGTTCTTAACCCCCACTTAGCACTCTAGGGTCTATAAAATTAGATTTAGGGGCTGCAGTTGGACACGGTGTTCATGAAAAAGCTTTTAGAGGCTGTACAGCTGCTCTCTATTGAAATCTATAGCAACTGTGCATCTGCTGAGTCTATTGGCACTTGTAAGACAGAAATTTTACAGCAGAGCATCAAACATCTTCTATTAAAGATGGTATTGCATAAATGTAAAAGCACTAAATATGAAATTGCCTGTAAGCCTATTCACTATTGCCATGGAACTCATCCCTGTTTTTTGAAAATGAAGTTGATCTCTCAACAGATCACTTAATTGCTTCTGATCCTGGTGGGCTACAAATGATAGCTAGTTATGCTGCCTTAGCCTAGCTTAATTTTAATCTGCTTAATTTAGTTACTGTTAAGTACTTGTATCATCTACCCATCTGTCTCAACTTAGATAATTCTGGATATTTTTTGAACAAAAACTCCCTTTGCTAACTAGAAAGTTTTTTACTTTTAAACAAAAGTCAAAACCAGTAAAGATGGTGCTAGATGATATTTTACTGGGAAAGGGAAAAATACCAGTGCAGCTGGCTGCAGTTCACCTGCCAGTTCTAACATTTCTGAAAGCAAGCAAGCAAAGTGTCAAGCTCTTCCTACTGAACCTGGAAGCACTGGGAAAAGCATGTGGTCTGAATGGACACAGGGCAGAGGCTGTCACGAGAAAGGCTCCAAGTTATCACTTCATCCTTGCAGACGCAGCGCTCTCCCACAGGCTTTACGGAAGTGACCACATTGAAATGACACCAGCCAGAAGTTAACAGAGCAGCATCAACTGAAAAGTGGTATGCCACACTATATATGGTGTGAAATATATAAACATATATTTATTTAACACTAACTAGTCTCTTTCCTGTTGAAATTGAAGACAAAGGAAAGACATCGCATGACCTACATTGCCTAGAAACAGACTTGAGTTTTCCTCACTTCCCTATTTCAGTTATCCCACCTACTCTACAAATGACAGAATTACCCATTTGTCCGTGTGCTCGGCTGAAGCTATCAGTTAGCCAGTTCACAAGACTGGTCAGGACACTTGGAAAGAGTCTCCTATTGTTCCTTCTCTCCTCATTTGCTGCTCCTCATGAGACTGTTATTAAGAGAAATAACTTTCTCACCCTGTATTTGGCTTCCATTCTGTCTCAAGTCCAAGAAAGTGGAAGAACAATAGAAATACAAGTACTGAAGAGAATTGTTCTCTTCCCCATCCCCTCAACATCCACTCTCAGCTTTTCTTAAGTTTCCACAAGTAGTAATGGCATTTTCTGTTTCATCCTAGCTGGGTTATCCAGTTAATACTGGGATAACTCCTCACTACAACATACCCCTGAAACCAAGATGTTGGTAGAACTACTGAAAGGATTAGACAGGGATAACAGCAGTGCTTATGTTTACAGTAAGAGAAAGACATAAGTCTTCCTGCAGATTACATAAACCAATTGCCTGGAATAGAGATAGTTTTTATAGCCAGGCTCTTCCACAGTTGGCCATTCTGGGCATTTTATACATTCCAGAAAGCCTGTTATCTTCAGGATACTAATTTTGCTGTCAAAGTCAACCTGTGAGTCTTGGGGTATAGAGACCAATTGAGATCTGGGATAAACCGAATATTCCTTTTCACTCCACAGGTTTCATGACACACACACACACACACACACACACACAAATCCAAACTGAAGTTAAAAAGATCCTGAAACACATTAGGTGCAAGTGCCATAAATCTGCCTTTCTTAGACATAATGCTTTTGGGGAAGCCATATTATCTGTTCTCAATCTTTATGCTAGTTTTGCATCTTACACTTCTATATTTCCTACCAGTCACATGCATCATAAAATAAGTTTTAGACACAAAAAGCACTTGTGGAAAATAGATATCCACTGAGAGATCAGACAAACATCTAGTCCTCCCCCATAGTTTAATCTGAACCATATGACTCTTTGCAAATCATCCTTGGAGTGTAGACATCAATTAGCAAATGGAAAACTGAGCACAAGCCACAACATTTTGCAAATAGATTGATGAGAATTGCTTCCAAACAAGCTCATGATGCTGATTAATCAAAGGAACTTACTGAGAATGTGCACTGACAGGAGCTTATCGCCTCTGTATTAATTCACACTTAACGATAGCTTTGCAAACACAAAAATCAAGGACTGTAAGTTTCCCTGTTTTGGTACTTGGAAAGGAACCCCACTTATATATACTGCCCTAAATATTAAAATCAAGCAGAATTTAATAAGAGCAATAATCAGACTGCTTACTAGCTGTGAATCAAAACTTTAAAAAATCACATTTAAGAAACATATTGTTCATTGTTGCCCCGTGTGAAATAACAAGCACAATAAGCAACCGTACCATTGAATTTTTCACACTCTGCAACAAGCGCTCGTGTTGTTCTGCTATGGCCAAAGCAGCCGAGTGAACCTTCTGATAGATTGCTTCCCCATCTCTGGTCTGAAATATGAATAGTCCTTCTCCTGTGTCACACATCCTGCCAAAGCAAGAACAGACGGGATCCAAGAGTGAGATTTAGGTTTACAGATCACCATGAACAAACGAGACTTCACCATGCTGCTCTAGGAGCGTGATCACACAAACAGTAAGAAAACAAAGGTTGTTGAAATATGGAACAAAGTAATCTAAAAGTCTTTGCGTATGGGTCTTACCAGCCCTGGTCCAGTCTTACCATTTTAGCCCATATTTGTATTGTTCTCACCAAATGGGGACTCAGCTAAGTACCACTGATCTATTGTAAGTGCTTAAGCTCCAGAGAGTTCATGTGCAAGACCCAGTTTTTTAATATTTAGACCCTATCTAGAATCTGTGCCAGGTAGGATTAATTTGTCTTCCTCTTTCAGACTTTTAACACTGCCTGTAATGAGTTTTGCAGCAGAGAAACAGTAAATACATGTCCTTGGCATCCCCTGCATTGTCTTATCATGGCTAATGCATGATCAGCTAAATACAAATCTGTACTTCCCCCCTCGAGAAGACTAAATTCTGCAATAATATGGAGGATGGACATTTATACACCTCTTCTCTTTCCAGACAACTTAATTGTATGATCCATTCCTGGTTTACTATTGTAATTCTTTAATGTGCTTATCTAAAATAATGCATCCATATCCCTTAGAATGGATTTGATAATTTAGTTCAATAAAAAAGTGCGCTAACTTCAGCCACACAAAGACCAGCTCATTAAGAAAGCAATTGCAGGAAGCAATACAGAACAACATCTCTAAACCAAGGAATTGCATTCAAATTTCTTATAAATCCATCTGTCAAATAGATGGAAAACAGGAATATAATCAATGGAAAACAGAAGTCTCTTCTCCATTGCTTTAGTTTGCTTTTGGGAAACAACTTGGCACTCACCACTCTCAACTTCAAACTCCACTTCTAGTACAGAACCCATAATTCTGTGTCCACATTGTGCAAATTCTGGAATGATGTTCACCCCTTCTTCCCAGATCTGTCCATCCAGTTCTCTGGCTCGTATATAGCTTATTTAAGAACAACGCTATACAGCAATATACAATGCTGTCAGCCTCCACCCTGCAATCCCCCGGGATACCTCAGCTCTCCCATCCCCATCCTCAGGCACTTTAATTTGGCAACTGCTTCTATTCAAGCTGCAACCTGGGATTAAGAGGGTTTTTTATTTGTTTCTTTTTTCTTTTTTTTTTTTTTTTTTTAGCAGAGGGTACAGACTAGCCTCTGTTTGAAGATCAGTTCTCATCTCCTTCAACAACCTTAGGAAGTGGTCCAGAGCACCACAGAGGAAAGCAAGGCAATACAGCAAACACACACCTACCTCCCTGCTTCAAATGTGAACCAAGATGGGTCCCGCCCGTAGCGTCGGAGGGCACTTAATGGCCAAGAGATGAGTTTTACTCTGGGATTCTGGATGTCCCAAAGACAGATATTCTCAAATGTTATCTGCAAGGTACATTCCCCATGCACATCTAAATTAGGGGATGGCATCAAATACACATTGAATCTCTCTGGGAGAAAAACAAAAGGTTAGTCTAAAATCCCTGCTCATTAAATGTGCAAGTCATTAAAGGAATTTCCTATTTTCCACCTCTATTACAAGATCTAATTTCCACTTAGAACAACTAATTCAAAAACAAAAACTCAATTCCTCCCAGTAACTCAATAAACTTCATTATTTTGGGCAGTCAGAATGCTGCACTCAAAAGGGCGTCAAACATTTGTGTGTGCATTCAGATACTGAAGAGAACTGCACCAACATAATCCTGATATTTGCAAACAATTAACAAAATTGTGTGCATGAATAAATACATTGCAATTGCATTTGTGCATGTAATTAGTTAATTTGCTTAGGAAAGTGAAGTAGCCATGGGCTCAGGTTTTGCATGCAATTACTATCATTTATTATTTGCTTTACAATGCTGCCAAAGAGCCTCAGACACAGACTATTGAACAGACTTCATACAAGAACACACACAACAAAAGATAGTCCTCATCTCAAAGAGCAACTAACCTGTCTGAGAAAGTAAAGTGCTATTCCAAAATAATTCTAGTTACCTTACTTACTATCTCTTGTAGCAATTACAAAAACCCAAAAGCCAAAGAAAAAAAAAAAACAAACCCCACACAAACAAACCTCTCTCCCCCAAAACAGGGAGGAGGGCTTGGAAAAAACAGTTTTGCACCAATTTATTTCTGATACTCATATGCATAGTCCAAAAGACTTTAAAATAATGCAATTAAAGATTTAAAAGGTCAACATTTATGTACCTACCACTCTGCTCCCTCTCTACTCCAGATGCCAACAAGTCAGGCTCTCCAAGGCTAATGTCATTAATTCGCGTTCCAAGGCACTCCATCTGCAGCACCTTGCACCACTCATCTGCCTCAAGTTCTGTATAAATGCCCAGAAAATCTGTTTGTAGGTATAATACATTTATAATTTCACAATTAATGCTCTTACACTTTCTAATGTGCGTTGCCATTTTGCTCACCTGACTCACAAGCAAAGGTTTTGGAGGTATCATCATTAAAATAAATCCCAACAGCATGCTTCTTTGTGCTTTTTGGCATTCGTAATATATTCTTCACATTATTGAGTTCTGTGACCTGGAAAAGCAGAATTTAGAGTTTAAATTAGGAGCTAGAAAAGATATATATCCATTATTGACTGGAGAAGGAGAGAAAAGAATTCTATCATGTTGCAAAAGACAGAGAAAAGGAGAGAGAGCATGAACACGCCTAGGATTACTCTTAAAGAAATGCAGCCCTGACATGAATCACCTTAGACAATCAACTTGATGACCCTGGACGATGAATCAGCCACATCCTCCAGTTCTCTCTTGTCTGTGCGTGAGCTTTGGTGCAACACCATCTGAACAGGATTTTAGCCAAGAGGCAGGCGGAATCAGAGCTCACTCCAGTTTGAGAAACATTTACGTGAAGGACATCAGAAAGACCAACCTGATGTAGCAGAAGCAAACAGAAGTATGTAGTGAAGATAGAAATCTAAAGGATTCACCCGTTTAGAGGAGCAAGTCCAGTTCCAGTACAGCTTTAATTGTGGAGGACAAAGCTGTAAGAATGGTGAAAAGCCGCTCTCTCAACTATTTTTGGATGGAAAGTTGAGGATTTGTTAGAATAGTCCACTTGAAAAAAAAAAAAAAAAAAAAAAAAAAAATCACATTTTTAGCTATTAGAAAGCTTTTTAGCTTTAAAGATTCACAGACTTGTAAACACAGATTTCTGTTGCTTGGTTGCCAAAAACTAATTGGAAAAATAGCTTTCACACCAAAAAAATAAACATGTATCTGTTACTTTGTATACAGCTTTAGTAAACACATACCACAGTTGCTTCGTATTTCTAACATCCACTTTTCACCCTCGCAACCATAAGCAGCATTCCCAAATTTGACTGAGGAGGAATTCTTCATTATTTAAGTTTCTTTTAAGACAAAGGTTAACATCCAGACAGGAAATCAGGAAGTTATGTTTAAATATTCATTATCAGAACACATTTCACTGATTCTTTTACATGGTAGGGGTTGGAGAGAGAGAGAAAGAAGGGGAGTTTAACAGAAACGTTCCCAAAGCTGTACGACCTAACAACTTCACTACTTTGGTCTCATTGGTCCGGGGGAATATGAAACTATGTAAAATCTAAACAAAGAAATGCAGTAATTGTCTTATAGATAAGACTCAGGAAGTAAAAAGACAGTCTCGTTGGGTCCAGCAACACAAACTGCTGCTCTAGAGCATCTCGGGGTCACCAGCACACCCACTGCATCTCTCTGGCCATTCATCCTAAGTCACTTTCTTTTTAGAGCCACTTTATTGCCCATTCTCTTCTAGCAGGGGAGAAGAGACAGCCAAAACCACATTTTCAAGTAAGACCCCTGAAAAGGGAATCTTGCTGTGAACAGAAGGAACAAAGAGCAGTCGGTGGACAATGTCTCCCCAAAATAAAAATAAGCAACACATCCAATGTCCAGAAACTCGCTGTATGGGTAGTAGCAGAAGGAATAATGGAAGGATCCTCCCATGGGGAACACATCAAACCTGACACCTGCCAAATTTAGAACTCAGGTTTTTATAGCCTGCAGGTTCAAGATTTTGAGAAGTGTCAAAACGGAGATTTCCTAATTGTGCTTAGTTTTGCATGAGCATTTTTTACTCTTCCAGGAAATTCTGTGGTAGAAGCACATCCCCCAGTGCTAACAAGACACCAACAAACTCTGTTAAATATGACAAATCTGTCATAACCTTTTCCCATCAGGTTCAGCACATGACAGGTCAAGCACAAATTGCCAGCTGCCAAGTTCAACTCTCATATATTTTTCTCGTATGCCAGGAAAGGATTCAAATGCAAGAGAAAAAAAAAAGAGCTAGACTTTATATATTCAGGACAGCAACTACCCTGACATTTATACTGAGCACATTCATATTTTCTGCCAGTGAACGTGCTAATGAAGTTTTGTACCTACAAGTACAAAAGTTAGCAAATGCAGAACGTAGCCATATATTTTGGTAATGAATCATTTAGCTATCTAGGATTTGTCCTAATGGAAAGCTCATTTCTTGAAATCAGGCATGTCACACTCTTACTGTTGGATACCCCAGTAACTGTCTCCAGCGTGATGAATCCTGAAGATGCTGTGACAGGTCTCAGCAAGATCATGAAAGGTTTGTACCAGGCAGGGAACAGCACGCTGCCTCTCCATGCTGGCTCAGGAGCCAGAAGCACTTTCAGTAGAACTTTTAGCTTTTAGGAGGCTCAGAAGTTCCAACTAGTCAGCTGCTGCCCATGCCCCCCATCAGCCCCTGGTGATGGGCAGCACGAGATGCCTCAGCCCCTGGCAGGGAGGCACCCTACGTCCTAGCGAGGGAGGCAAAGGACACTTGCCCATGTGCCAGCTACTGCACAGGGCTGGGAAAGGAATAACAACCAACCAACCCAAACAGTGTCACTAATGACCCTGTGTTCAGACTGAGTCATGCACCTCCGGGCCAGATGGGAGCAGATGTTCATAACACTGTTGGGAATGTGAGGAAGACATGATTAAAACATTTGCTTTGTCTGCCTACACTAAAGGAGAGACGCTTCTGATTGCTGCTTCTTTGACTCCAGCCTTGTACATCTTACCTTCACCACTCCCAGCATCCGTAAGACTACACTTTACTTCCCAAGTTCTCATGTCTTATTCTCATTAGGGCTGCTACTACCGACCAATTTCCTGACACAAGCTCCTGCAGTACCTGTATCCCTGGCACAGAGTATCCATCACCCATTTCCTCTCACTTCTCTACTACTAGAGACCATCCTGTACTTCCAGTCGCCCCACTCCAATTTCCAGCTCAGCCCTACCCACGCAAAGGCTTCCAGCCTTGCACACTGTTGCTTATATGTCATATCCACACTGCAGGTCTAGGACTGCATCATGTCTGAACCCAGCTATGGGGACTGAGATTTGCTCCTGCCAATATCTCAGATACCTGCGGTCTCCCTCACATCTAGGGTTTCACATCAGGAGCAGTTGGTCATTCCAACAAGATCTACCCAGTACAGAGTAGGAGAGAAGCCACAGACATGCCTTGCAACCAAGAATTTTCTTTCTTTAGGTCTCCTAGTCAAGAAAAGTTTCACCAAAAGCTACACAGGAGCTCCTCCTCCATCCTATGGCCCAGCACAGCAATCTCACTTCCACTCCCCCCAAGGGAGGAGAGACACTTTATGATACAGTCACTTCAGTGGACCATTAAGGAGATGTGCAAAACTCAAGGTGTCCAGTAGTATGGTGGCTGGGTCACCTGACCTCATGAAAGCATAACTCACAACTCCCACATTCCTCTTTAGAAACAACTAAATACTAAAAAAAAAGGCATAAATACAATGGTGTCACTGTTTTGGAGCTGAGAATAGCAATAGTTTTTTCCTTATCATAAATTCCTCTCAAAAGCCAGTTAGTTACTGCACTAAAGTACTTCTTTGTAATCTCAAATGCAGAATAATATATTCCAATAGAGATTTTACAAGAATCAGCTCATGCTTGAGATCCCAAAGTTCATCCTTCTGAACAGAAAAATTTGTTTTCATTTCAATATGCCTTCTCCTACATTTGCTTTTTATTACTATACTCCGTCTAAGCATACTGTGTTATAAGGAAGACAATACAGATTATCTAAGACATTATTTATCTCCTATCAGTTGCCTTCACAGTATTCACAGTGGTCTCTTTTGCTTTTCTGGAGTATCAATCAACAGTTAATTCACCTCT
>KZ505810.1:120828-131467 GCA_002844005.1 Limosa lapponica baueri
GAGGTTTTCCTCTTACAGTGTCATCTATCAGGCTGAACTGCATTCGCCCTTAGATTTGTTAGCACAAGCTTTTGACACGGTGACACCTGACACGTTAACAGGACTCGCCGGGCTTCTCATTTGTAGGATTAACTTTATTGTCAGAGGCAGCGAGAAGCAGCTTTCTGCCCGGGAGTGACAGAATTAGAATAGTCACAGAAAGGCCTCTCCGCACCATCAAGCTGTTATTACAACTGCTGCTCTTGCTGACCCAGTGTACAAGACATCAGCAATGACTGTCCTAGACCTCTGGATTGATGCCTTGAGTGCCAAAGTCCCGCTAATATTATACATCAAAACCAGGTGGCAAGTTGTGCTAGTTGAAGACTCTGCCATATTAAATTGTTTTTTTGGCTTTATTAATAATCAACTATGCTTTTTATAAGAACCAGTTCAATTATACAGCAGTATAGAGCAGCAGTGACATGTTTTCCTTTATCAACACCTCATATTTAATACTGTTAGAAGCTGCATCATTCACGACCTTAGGATTTCACACATGTACAAAGTTTTTTTAAAAAAGAAATTCATTTTTATCCACCTGTGCTCTTTGTAAGTTAACATATTTTAGCCAGAAAATGCTATTTAATGTTCATTAGCTTCCTTTCAGTAAAGTTCGTTAAAAATAAACAGAACCCATCAACTTGCACAGCTTATGACTCTAGAACTAGAAGACAGCCTCATTTACTATCACAGTGAAAAAACGGGGAAGGTGCAGAGCCCCACTGCCAAACAGCAACACTGGGTAAGTGACAACCCCCTGTCCTGGGAAATCACATTTAAACTGCTCTACTGGGTTTGCCCTGCTTCATTTACAGAGTGGCAAGGAGGAGTGACAAACACGGAGAACAAATGCAGATGGCAATGTTCTCAGCGTGGCTCCCACAAACGGCAGAGAGATCACTCCCCAGCCATCTAGCCTGACTGCACCCCACTGTAGGTAGCTCATCCCCAGTGTCCAGGCTGGCACGGTGCTGGGAAGAGAGATCTCTCCACTTTATCCAGGAGAACTATAGGCTTTCCGGCAGAAACCTCAGCACTGCATCCTGTAATTTGGGTCTACACACCTGGGGCCCGAAGCAGAGAGATGTTTAGGGGAAGGGCTCAGAGCTCGGAGCTGGCAGTCTAGCTCAGCAGGTCCAAGACACCAAAAAAAAACCCCGTAGAAGCTCAGCCTGATCTCGGGTATACTCAAGGTAAGACTCAGACCCCAAGACACCACTCTCCAGTTCCTGAAAAGGAGACTTAGGATATAATCTATCCATTCGCTCCAGCTGGAACCAGTGCTTTCAGGAGCACACAGTACATTCAAGTGACCTGCATTCAGGCTTGGTTTACTCCAAAAGTGACCAATTGTAGAGTTTGACCATTGTTTATTCCTGTCATATAAACTACCAGAGAAATCCAGATACTAAATTTATAGAAGAAGCAATAGTTTAACATTAAGCAACTGTTAATTATAGACTAAGCTTGACTTAAAACTGAAAATCCCTCAAAGCCAGTGGGACTTTCTATGGTGCTTTAGTCCGCAGATCCAGATACAGCAAACTGCTGTTAGGTTACATATGTGGCAAGTAAGTCCTAACCTACAGATTTTCTTGAAAGAGGAGAAAAAAATCCAACCTCGTTTAAATTCCTCATGGATTTCATATCCATTACCTAATCTGAACTTCAAGTCAGCCTGTGCTGCTGATATATTGCATTAATACAGTGGAAGAAATACAGATTTGCATCAATAATTGACAGAGCCATACTAACATAAACACAATATTTCACACAAAACTGGATATTGTCTTATACACACTGTGCAACCCTCACACACATCAAATGAAAAAAAACCCCACTTCTCATTAGTTCTGAAAGTTGCTTTATATACATTTGAATGAACTATTTCCGGGCATGACTTAATACAAATAGCCACAGGTTTTATGACCAATGAACTACAAACTACATGGCATGTAGACAGACAAGTCTGAATTCAGATTCAGTATTCCCTCAAGATTTCCTCCTAAACGTATGTCAAAGTGAGTAAGGGCAGATCAGCCTCAAGCTCAGCTGTGCTTGCCGACTCCTAGCAATTTATGCACATAATTCTTAATCTTCTAATATATTAAGCTTTTGCCAACAATGATTATAAATTAAAGGGTTTCATATTTTCATCTCCATGCCCGGGAGAATTACACATGTAAATTCTCAGATGAATATGAAATGTGCACATAACTCCAGAGAGGTGATTAGAGGGAAAAACTTCATTCTTTTACTACTGGTGAGTTTAGCAAAGGTTTTCACATCACCATTGCACAGAAAAAAATGCATGTTGTCCTTCATACCTGTAGCTGTCTACTGTATCCCACAGGTATAAAATTCCAGTGAAATGGGAACCTCTCAGCTTTTGGAATTCACGTTACCTTAGATGTTTGCTACAATAATTATGAAGAGTAGTAGTCATTGCAAAGTATTTCAGCTCTGATTTTAAAGGGCTGAGGAGAAGAAAGGAAATCTTCTCTAAAAATACAGTCATTTTCCATTAGCTTAGCAAGACGTTTGCTACAAAGCAGAAAATAGAACACTTACTCTGCGCCTCTATTTTACTGCATGAAGGAACATGTAAGTGAGTTTAGGACCTCGATAGTAGAAAAAGTTTCAATTCTGGGGCCAATTAATACATGACAAATTCAGATTTTTTTCTGGATTGTACATAGAAGCAAGTTTGAGAAACAACCATATGACCATGCCTTACCTTGTGATAGCATCTAAAGTAAGCAGCTCGTTCGTCTGAGAATTTCTCCAGCCTCTTTGGCCCTTTGCTTGAAGCTTTTTTGAATACTAACCAACATCTCTGGTAAATCTAGAAACACAAGAGAATAAACTTGGCATCTCCAATGACTTGAATATCACTAATATTTGCATAGAAGTTAAACTCATAAATCAGCTGTTGCTCTGCAGCTACAATTAATGGCTCTCTGTAGCTTAGATAAAAAAATCGAGTTAATGGATAGTTGGCATCCTATTTCTTTTGAATTATGATACAACCAGAAATTCTTATGAAGACAGTGCAGACTTGCATGAAAGGTGCTAGGAAGAAAGCTGTAATTATGCTTGCAAACGTAGGGCTTTCTAGGAAACAGCTTTTTTAAAATAAATTGACACACTTTTCCACGTGGATTTGTTACTGGTTCCCGTCTTGCATGCTTAAGACAGACATGAAGAAACTTTGAGCGAAACAAGTTAAGAGATAAGACTGCAAGTGTATATTCTATCTATAAGGGTAAGTTAGGATACATAAGACAGAAGGAATCGAATTACTGGGTAATAGAAAAGGCAGATCTTTTAACAGTAGAACCCAGGACCATTCTGACAACTGGTGTTTTGCTCTCAAGGTCCAGTTGAATTTAAATTCAAGTCACTTGGAGCAGACTATTGTCTACGCAGAGTGGTTGAAAAAACACCTTTCCGTCTGCAGCATTAAGCCACTTCATCTCACAAACTTCTGCCCCCATTTCTTGCAATCTTTCCACCTATTCTTTAACTGTGGTGCACTTTCTACCATCCTCTTACATACAAAAGCACAGCTCTCAGCTTAGATAACATACTGGCTGTATAGAAGGAAAGCATTGCAAGTCCTGCCAACTGTTCACAGCCTACATTTAATCAGTAATTCCAAAGTAACACCTGGCAAGTCAGAAATAAAACAAAACCACCACTAAAGTGTGATTTCAGAGAAAAAAAAATCTGATCAGCCATTATCAAGTAGTTCACAGCTCTGGCAGAGCTCCAGCACAGCACAAATTCACTGGAGGAATCAGTGAGGAGACCCATCAAAACATCTCGCTGCCTCCAGTTAAGCCAGCACCCAAGAGGTAACCAGCAGAGAAGGCAACTCCATCCTCTGAACCCCTGATGGGTTTCTAAACAATGTATTCAGCACAAAAAAAATTATGTCCATGACATATAACTTTATTTCTGCGCCCAAAAATGATTGCTGGTTGACTAGCTGTGCTTCTTTCACCAGCTTTTAGCTGTTTCTAGAAAGATGTTCAGGGAATTGCATTATTCCTCCCCAGCTTTGTAATTCTGCCTCACATGTGGACACTCCTACTCCTGGCCCACTTGGCTGCAGAAGCATTTAGCATATGGACAGGCTGCTCTGATGCCAGGCACCAGCTGAACCCATCAAGATTGTCTTCCAATTTTCCAGCTTATTGGCCACTCAACCTGTTCTGTTTAGTGCAAGGGTTTGAATTGAATTGTTCCAGAATGACTAGACACTGACCAAAATGAGGGCTTGCCACCAAAAAAGCAATTCAAATATGCACCCACTTACACTGGAAGAGACTTTCTACTTTTGTCTTCTGAAAATCTTGTTTGCTGGGTCCAGATAACCTCATCACACCCGACACAAACAACTCTCCGAAACCCCACCCAAAAGAAACCGTCAAAAGTTTGAGTATTCAGTCCTTTTGCTTTTCAAAAACCTTAAGTTTTATCTTAGCAATCAGAAGCCCATAGAATCAATGATAAAATGGTTAGGTTTGGAAGGGACCTTAAAGATCATCGAGTTCCAACCCCCCTGCCACGGGCAGGGACAAGAAGAAGACAATAGAAGAGAACAGAATCCATTTGCCACTGTACAACACACAACTACAACATGATGATGTCCTCCTCAGACCGTTTGCACTCAGAAACACCTCTCTGGGTCAGCAAGCACCTCATTGTAGCTGCAACAATGAGCTCCCCAGCACACAGAATTAAGGGCAGAACAGGAGAATAAGATTTTAATACAAATAAGGAAATAAAGTTTTGCTCCGCCCCCAGCAGGGCACAGACCCAGGACTGTTATCGCCCTTCCAAATGCCACTAGGAGCATAAGTACAATTGACAATCAATTCCAGTCAAGCATGGTAGATGGCTATAAATTGGTGCTACTGGAATTTATTACTGTAGTTCAACAGTGACTAATCCAAGACTTGGATTTAGATCAGAGTCAGGGCACAGCTCGGGGGCGGGCGGAAGAGAAAAAAAGAAACCCAAAACCTGTTACATGTAAGTACCCCCAAGGATGCAAAAGCCAAATCAGCCTACAATATAAATCTTAGTCTTTGTGTTTTGGTTCTGCTCCCATATTACAATAGTTTTTTAACAAAAGAGTCCCAGGGCTAGAATACGTTATGACAGTGCTTCAGGACAACATCATCATGACCCAAGTAACTATGCCAGTAAAAAACAAATGGCATTCATGATGCTAATGTGGGCAAACTGGAGGAAAGTCAGGTCATGAAGGTCCCTCCCCTGAACATTCTCTTCTTTCTGTACAACCTACTCAGCTCTCTCCTCTTATGGAATCTCTAGGCAGAGAGATTCTACAGTAGTAGTTTAAAGTAGAATAAAGTATTTTAATTAGAGACAATGAAGAATTTTTTGCCTGAATAGACAGTTTGGAATTCCATTAACGCTAGTGATCTGATGGTTAACTCCTCTCTGCTGAGCTTACATAAATGAAGATCCATCCCCCCACTTGAAACCTGCTAAGCACCTTAAAAATTAGATAATGGAGCCATCAAGAACAGGTACTACTATTGCAGTCACATTTCTATGCTCCCATGACACATGTGCCTCATAGGTGAGCATCCAGCACCATCTTAACTGAGCATAACCCTTACACCCTAAATCTCTAGCAATAAAAAAAAGGGGTTGGACTAGATGACCTTTAAAGGCCCATTCCAACCCAAACTATTCTACAATTCTATGAATAACCAATTTGGCAGCATCTGCCCAGAAGCACTGAAAGCCCTTCAACAGTCAGGACAGATGACGTGCCCAAGACAGAGAGCTAATCATAGACCCTGTTATGAGCTACAATACAGAGCAAGTAATTAGTCTTTGATGCCATCACGATCTAGTACATGTTTGAGACTTTTCAGTATTTCTTCAAGTTGAAGACTGCACGTGAACTGTTTACAATGCTACAGCCATTTTGACAGAAGCAACAAGAACCAGCCCCTTATGCTCTCAGGTGCCTATTCCGTCATGAACACTTAGCTCACTTATTCCTCAGATCAACATTTTCACTATTACTCCATGAATAGGAATTAGTTGAAAGTACTGCAGTAATTACTTCCACTCCAAACACTTGGGCTGACAGTGATTAGATAATCCAAACAGCAAATCAGGATCTGATGTGCTGAGAGAGAACAGTAATAGCTGTCATTTGTGTAACACCTAAAACTTACAAAGCTCTCCCTGTGAGATCTCCTGAGAAAGCCTAACTCAAAATTTAATTTGAGTATCAAAAATGAACATCTACTTCTTACAGTCTCTCCTGAAAATTTGCACTTCTAACAGCCCCCTGAGCAGGTAACAACATAAAACTCCAGGGAAATATGTGACTATTTATGAAATGGATCATCCAGAACTCAGATAGGTGATCCAATATGCATGTCCAAGGTCACGTCAAAACAGTTCTATTTTCGGCTGTAAAGATCAGCTGATATAAATCATTACCACAACTGAAGTCTAAGGAGTGACTTCAAAGGAATGATGCAATCTGAGTATTTGGATTCCTGCTGTCAGTGCTGTGCCTTAGGAACTAGGCAGGATTGCTCAGCCATCCCCATGTTCCTTCTGATGCTGGAAATACACTGTGAAGCAAAGGAGCTATTAATCTCAGCTGGAACTGGTCAGCATCTGGCTGAGTAAAGTGGAAAAATTTCTTTTGACTTTCCTGGGTTTCACGGTTCAATTCTGGTTTGAGAATACTCTCATGCAGAGAGGGAAACTGAAACCAGGGGCTTGCTGTCCTATGTGGTGACCCAAAGCCCTGGTTGGTCCTGGAAATGGGTGTGTGGTAGAGAGACCTGTCAATCTTCACCACCTCCCAGCTGATCAGAAAAGCAAGATAACTAAGAGCTAGTTTTTTGAGTGCCTAAAATGTCATTCTTTATACATGAAGCACAAACAAAGAAACAAACATCTGAATTTAGAAACTAAAATTTGCATTTCAGTCCAAAGCAAGTTTACCCAACCCCTCAATACTTCTGTTCACCAACTGATCTAAAAAAGTATCTAGAAATAGCCAAATATTTAGAAATTGGAGGAAGGAGGACGTTTTTCAAATCTTGGGGCAGTGAGTTTAAAACTGGCTGTTTTTTAAAAAACCTAAGATATGTCACTTTCACTACACTATGGCAAACCAAGCCTATTTTACTTCAGGACCAAACAATCCCACCCCATATTCATTTGTTATTTAAGAGGGAAATGGAGGTCAGAGACAGTAACACAAAGTCTCATCTGGCAAATTTCTCCTTTGTGAACAAGTGAACCTTCAGGGAAAGCTGCTCTACTTTATTCCTGCATTGTGTTTTTCTGCTCTCTGCCCTAAAACAAAGAATACCAATGAGCTGCACTTACAGGGACAATGAACTTGCTGTCAAATAAACATAAACTTTGCTTTTTTAAAAGCAGTAGCTGAAAGTGCTATCATATAGCTTGGGATGATTACCAGAAAGCCTGGGTTATTGCCAGGAACTTGCAGTTTGTGACTCTGATAACCTCTAGAAACGGATAATCTAGTAAAGGCACAGCACAATAGCACAAGTAATTTCTCACAGTACATTCTGAACTTTTATTTTGTAGGGAAAAAAAAGCTGCCACTTTATCCAAGACTGCTAGAGAGCTCACCCACTGAAGCAGCTCAGTTGCACAGGGAAAGCTGTTTGAGTGGTTTTGCTGAACTTTGCCAGGAGTCTCCAGTGGACTGGAGTTCCAGGTACAAGGCCCTTTCCAACAGGGGGCTGCCCACACAGCCAGCTAGTGCTCAGTGTTTGAATCTTAATTCCTGTATTTAAAAATTTAAAAAATGCATTAATATGTCACTGCTGATTCAAAAGGTGATAAAGAACCCTGAAATAGAATTCCCAGCAAGAAGGAAATTTGTGAGGATGCTGGATCTAGAATTTTGCTTTGCATCTAGAAAAATGAAATATTGCCAATAAAGGCAGATTGCAGCTCATTTATTTAATTATATTCACTCCTCAGACATGTACTGAAGCAGAAGCTCTTCATTACGAAGCTGTTTCTTTGTGAAAAAGCAGAGGAATGCTTTCTAGTAAAGAGGTCTAGGTATCAGCAAGTATGATGATGCCTTATGTATCATGTTGAACGGGACTGCGTGGCTCTAGTGAAGACACCGCAACCTTTCCACGACTTCACAAAATGCAAGTACTTGATTTGAATGTATTTCTTCCATAAGGTTATGACTTGCCTCTACTTTTCCAACCCAGCTTTGTCCCTTGCCCACTTCATCCCCATACTGGCAGTTGTGTTCAGCTCTATTTCATTCTGAAAAAACCACAACGTAAGCATAAAACAATTACAAGTAGGTGGATTACTAGAAAGAATGACATAGCTGTAAAGATATTTAACTTATACTGAAACGTGTTTAGCATGACTTAAATGGTGCATAGAAACATAGACTGGTTCACTGGCTTTGTAAAATAAGCAGCAAAGCTGTCCACATGTTGCCTGTGAAGATATCGCTGCACTTGGCAACAAGACAATTGCACTTTCCCAGAATACCCATTAAATGCGAGTGTGTTATGAGTAAGCGATATTGCATTATTCATTGTGATCAGGTTATAATGACTACATAAATCAAAGTTGGTTTACATCAAGCTATCTTCTTCTCTGGGGGACTAAAGAAAATGATCTAGATTTCTCCTTCCCCCGAGAAACACATTTGTGGAGACATAAACCTCACTCCTTCCTCTCATTTAGTGTGTATCTTCAGAAACAATATTTTACACTAAGAAGTCATCCACAGCTGCTAATAGGGAATGAAGCTGTAATCTTCTTTCTGTGCCTGTTCAGAATGCACAATATTGCTCAGTACTGCAAAGTTTTTTCATCAAGTTACAAAATCCAGCTTTGGCACTGGCCAGAACTTGCTATAAGACCAGTGCACAGCAAAATGCTTGGCAGATCTTTATGAATCTATACACTTTCTTTTACTTATTAATGCAAGTCACAATAGATGCCTACTGCTCTAAAACATGAGACGTTTTAATCAGTCTTTCCTCTTCAAAAACTCTTTCTTTCTACCCCTTCCCTCCCAACTGGCATTGCATCAGAAGTGGGATTTTTGTTAATGGTTCAGGCTCAGAATTCAAAGCCATTCCTCCAGCCTTAGTTTAAAATGCCAAACAGCTGGATTGGAGCCTACAGACGCCTTTTCACTTGCCACACTAGTTAGAAGGCAACTTTGTTCTAAATCTTGGGGGTTTTTTGGTCCTTCACGATTACATGGGATTCATTCCACAGACAATATTTACTTACACCCAAAACATCCTCAGCAACTGAAAGTCTGCATGCTGTGCTCTAGGGTACATTGTCCGAGCCATGGTAGGGTGGTGAGGAGCGTAAACTCAGCACAGGCAGTAAAATGGCTCACCCAAGATTACCTAACAATTTAGTAATGAAGCCTTTGTTTTATTTCGTGTCTATACTACGCTCTGTGACAATGGACGTTGACAGGGAAACACAAGTAGCATTTTACAGGTTTTGCTTGTAACTGGTATATATTAGTCATTGGTTCAGACACAGGGGAAAAAACGCTCAACAAAAATGCTGCTGCTGGCACAGGTCACCTCTGGCAGATGTCAAGATGGAATGGGCTCATTCAAAAGACAAGAAGGGATTTGCTGATACGTTCCAGCCTGGTAGAAGATTTTTTAAAAAAAAAAAAATTCTTAGAGGGACACCAAGAGCTTATGAGAGCTATTTACAGTGAATCACTGCAACTGTCAATAAAAATGCATGAACTAGTGAGGAAAAAGGCACTAATTAATTTCCTTCCATCTGAATGAACAGAGTTAAAGGTAGAAGATTTTTTAAAAAAAAAAAAATTCTTAGAGGGACACCAAGAGCTTATGAGAGCTATTTACAGTGAATCACTGCAACTGTCAATAAAGTAGTTTAAAAGCAGTGTACCCCTTCAAACTTTTGATGCCCTCAGCAGCTGGAAGTCTAGTGTTCAGGGGCATCTTAATTACAGATCCTGGCCAGATGATGACACACATTACCAGTGAAGTCTCTTTGACATACAATCTTTTGAGAGCTTTGGAAGGACACTATGGTTCAGTCCCAACAGAGCAGAGGTGCCACAAGACTTGGGGTGACACCTAAAACAGCATTCGGGACCTCAAGGGGCAGGCAAAGGGCTCCAGGACACCCAGAAGGTTGGCACCTGGAACAGAACAGTGATAGCTGCTAATGCAAAATGTCATTAAGACGACAGGGCTAGGAGTTAGGACTTGCTTATCCCACATAAGTATCATATGCATTCTGCAAAAGAGTCCTTTCTTTCCCTTCTCTAATCAGTGTATGGTGCCCTACATGCAACTGACAGGAGACTTGTTGATAAACTAATGTGTAAATTAACTTTACTGCATAATAAACTACACAGGAGACTTAAGGGATAAGCAGTCATGCTCTTTGATGTGATGGAGGGCAATATAGAACTTGACTCCATTTTTTAGTCTCTCTAATGACTGTCTAGAATTTCAGGATTTCAGACATTAAAAGCAAAACTTCAACTTCCAGTCTA
>KZ505810.1:173548-184152 GCA_002844005.1 Limosa lapponica baueri
GGCAGAAAGCATTCTTTGATTTGTAAGCTGACCAAATTTGACCTAGAAATTAAAAAGAAGTGAATGTAGCATTCTGTTAATCCAGGTTTTTTTTTCTTACCATAGAGCATTTTATAAACAGCCTAACACATAGAGCAAGTTGTAGAAGTGGGAATAGATTAATAAAATATTACAGCTTTCATTTACTCCATGCTAAATCTAGATAAATGCTATTGAAACTGCTATAGCAAATGTACAATGGGATCAAAACACAGCACATTTCAGAATTGTCTCCCAGGATTTGTAGATATCACCAAAGGAAAAAAATATTGAAATGAAAAATTAGCCTGTTGGGGATAGATGTCCCTTCTTCTCTGCCAGTGTTCCTCACTAGACTCAGCTTCACCAACACATCTTTCTCTGCCCCCACCTCCTTTATTAAGGTATATTATCCCTTAAGCTCCACGTGACTGACTGGCAAATGCCACCATATGATCTGCCCTTTGATGATAAGGCCAAAGCATTTTACTCTGTCTTTTCAAGCATTGGTAGTGAGGGCCATACTGAATTACAGGCACTGGTGACAAAAATCAATAGGATTTCTGGGACTGCAAATAATTTTTTCAAACTAAAGTTGCCACTCGGGCTGGATATTGTACCTTTTCTCAGCAATGCAATGGGCACCTCTAGATGATCCCTCTGGATAATTGCCATACATTGTTCCAGGACTTTGCCCAAGCCACTGCTGAAGCAGAAGTTTATTTCACCATAAAGTCAAGAAGTCTCTAAAGGGGTTCACCACCAGTCACTTCAGCTGAGATAAGCCTGAATCTCTCCAGTTACACACTGAGAAACCTCCATTACCCATCAGGGTGTTACGACAATGGGTGTATGCAGCCATAAGCGAGCACATCTGCAGGTTGTTGTTCTGCTGCACTGTGTGCTCCTGTTGCATATCTGGGTGAAAAATGATCTCAGGAAGCTGCCGTACACCAGTCATTATTTACTGGCATCCTAGTCATTATTTACCATGAGCATCACTACCTGCTCCTTAGAAACTTATTTATAATTCTCCTCACTTTCACACTGTGACACCAAATGATGTATATTCAAACTGATATAAAAACCATTAATATGCACAGATATGGAAAAGAATTTGCAAAACAAATACCAAAGAAAATAGCTTCTAAAATAGGCCAAGACATTCTGTAGTGACATTCAAGAGGAAAAAGCCTGTGTTTCACTGGAATAATAATCAAACACTCTATTGGATGCCAAGCAAATACTCAGGCAAAAGAAAATAAACTTTACTATGTTACTCCTTCTGTCAATCCATCTGCCTCCTTTTTTCACTCAGCTTCCCAGTCTTGTTTCTGATATGCCCTAGAGTAACAGTGGTTTCCTGTACTCGGAAAACTGAAAATATTTCTAAATATTCAATATCTACATTTCTAGGGTTATTCTTGTGTGTTTTGGAACAGAAAGAATGTTTATAAGTAGAACTTAAGTTGACAAATATCCAAATGTCAGTGTAATTGTGAAAAGATTTCTGTCATGGTGGCCACAGAAGCTGGGATGTGTATGCACAGGCTTGAATTTGCAAATCCAGGTTGGCTAAATACACCGTTGCCTGCCACTTCCGCACATACTGCTTCAGTCCTATAACCAAAATTAAACTTTAGATATTTTACATTTCACACGAAGTAATATTACTTTAGAATAATTTCTGCAGTCTTATTTTCCTCATTATGTATGGTTTACTGATAATCATTTTAGGCTCCCTGTTTAGGTTTGTTTTAACCTCTGAACAATCCTAAATCACAGGAAAATAAACAGAAAAAACCAAAAGCCTGTATATGAGCAAGAAAAAAATCTATGGCTGATCTTTTTTAATGCTTTGAAAACTGAAGCTGTTTATTTTTTCAAAGTTAAGTAATTTTGAAATATTATCTATTATTACATCTGTTGAGAAAATCGACCATACATTCCATGGAGTACTGTATATTTTGACATTTATTTTCATTCTGTTTCAGAACAAAGTGAGCATTTGGATGTTCTTCACAGACTAAGAATTCCATATTGTTTCATCTAGGGAATGTTTAAAATATTAAAGGTCAAAATTAATTATGACATGTCTTATTCAATATGCAATGTTTAATATTAATTATTGCATTTAAAATCCGAAACCAAACAGAATAAGGAATTAGAGGTTATCAGAACAAAATAAGAAAGCCTAAATGGTGTGTTTTCATAAATTCATATCAAAAACATTGCCAAAACTGACACATCCAGTGAAATACTATTCTGACAACACTGGTTTTCTCAAAATTTATGATGAAAAAAAACAAATTCAGTTATGGTTTGTGTATTGCTCAATTCATGGGTTAAAAAAACCCACTGATCTATTTGCCAGAGAGGTAAGAGGCCAAAATAGAGGCAAACGCCCTGGAGTGGGCTGAGGAGCTGCCACATCCATGACTGCTGCTCAGCGGCAGAGTCCTCACCCTTATGCAAAGCGCTTCACACCTATTTGCACGATGGGGAATGAAGGTCGAAGACAGATGAGCTGTGTAAGGGGTAAAATCCCACACGACCCAGCTCTGTGTGCAAACCTGCCAAAACTGTGGGGGGAAATAAAACCGCGCTCGTAATAACAGAAAGAAAATGAGTCAGAAAGAACGAATACGTGCGGTTTTACCCAGCAGGAACTTTCCTCCTAATGAAGTCTGTCTGTGCAATTTCACACAGAACTCACTCTGAACTGCACTGCTCACCACTGGTAGGTTAGTGAAAATTACTGCCGGGCCCATGTTCTTCTGCCTTGTGGCAATTAGGGTTACTCAATTTAAAGACCATTTTTCTTTCTAGTTCTCAGGAAGAAGGGAAAGAAATGCTGCCAACTTATCCACAGAGCTTCAAAACTGCATTTGAGAATAGTGAAGCAGAGAAAGTCCCAATTTAATCTACTGCAATACTCATTTTGAACCAATCTTACCCTTTCCAATTTCCTCCTCCTTTTATAACAGGCGCCCAACTATGAAAGCCCTAAATTGAGAATAATGAATCAAATAACCTTTGTCATGTAATTCAGCAGAAATCTTCTCTCAGCACGGCTCCCCATGATGCTATTAAAACTTGGGTGTGCCACTGCCCTACTCCACAGGTAATGAGTTTTGCCATCCAAGGGGGCAGGATCTAGAGAGATGCAATTAATGACATAGTGGAAACCATGGCATTATTGACCCTTCCTTTGAAGGAGTTTGTCTTTCTTAACAGAACTATTGACAGCTAAATAATCCCAATTTCATTATCTTCTTAAACATCCCTAATCTATTAAGTATAAAAAATAATCCAGAGGCAGTGCTAAAATACCATTTGAGTAAATTGTGGTATATAATTGAAACATAGGTTGGTGCTTATGTGTCTTACTCTGAGATTAATGGACATTAAATTATTTTCATTTTTACCAGGCCTGCTTATTATCAAGGGATGCAGTTACACATGTTCCATAGGGAAAGATGTCATTTAGGTTAAGCTGAAGTACTCTTCCTGGTAGAGTGTTATTAAATTCAAGAAAGGCAACCAGAAAAGAGAATTAAAGTCTTCACTATTATGTTCTTACATTATTTTTTTTTTTAAAGGTGGCTAATACAATTCACGAACTAGATGATTAGTAACGCAGATAGTATCTAGATAGGAGTGTTGCTTCATTTACCATATGGGTCACTGGCAAAAAGGAGCAGCAAGAACCATAGAGTCTCTGCATTTGCCATTTCCTTGCTGAAACAGAATTAAAATTTGGCATCAATACTGTCTCTGCTCTAAAGAAAATAACACTGTTAATACATTAGTTATTTTTAAATCTGTATATTGGATACAGACCCTATGCAGGGGCAGCAAGTATCACATTGATATTAAAGCAATTACTAAAGAAGATCAGTATAACTAAAAGATCTGTATGTATTATTTAATCAAAACTACAAGATCTGTAAGCAAGTATATAACTTCCAAATCTCAGTCCACTATGAACAATATTTGAAGTGTAAACAGTTTAGATCTCAGTTCAGGAAAGTACATAATCACATTTCAATTCCATTGAGGCAATAGTTCAACAAGTACGAATTTCTCTGGAGTAATGACATTTTATTGAATAGAGTGATATGAAGGAACCTGTTTTCTTGCTTCTCTACATCAGCAAAATAAAAAGAAAGTCAAGAGGAGCTATGCCATGCTCCTGAATATTTGAATATCCAACCAGATGCAAACAGGAATGAACCGCAAATCCAAGGGGCAATGTCATATTCTGAGAACTCAAGTTACAGTAATGCTGAGACATGATTTCAGTTTCCTATTTGTGAGAAATGGCGAAGGAAGCATAACTATCGTTAAAGTTTCTTTTCAAATGCTTATGCAAATTAGCTTTTTTTCACACCATCATCAGAATACCTGCATGATGAATTTGATTACATTTATGAGATGGTCACACTGTTTAGGCCATATCCTGTTCTAAACCTCAAGGAGCCTCAGCAGTTCTTCAGACAGAGCATCAAAACCCAGGCTGTGCTATTCATTACGTTGAGTGGATTATCATTGCTGCCAAAGATCCACAGTAAACTAGTCTGCTTTGTTCCTCAGCCACAAAATTTTAATTGTTTCTGCTTAGGCAAAAATTTAATAGATTCATTCATTTCCCTTCCAATCTATTATTTGATTAATAAGGGGATGAAGAAGGCCAGGTCTCCTGTATTAGTAAGATGTTTCACTAACAACTGGCTATTAAAAGCACAAGAAAATGTCAAGAAGGAAGTCTATTGCCATGGGGATTAGAACCAACGGGCTGCATGCCATTACTTCTGGAAAACCTGACCCTGCAGACCACTACTACAGCTGCAGTGCTTTGGAAAACACCCTATTGAAACACCACTAGTGCTCCAGAAAGGTGGTTTGCAGTTTAGGGTTTGCTCTATTTCATCATAAGAAGTATCATTTCCAATTATATGTTTATTACTGCTGATATACAAATGCATATGCTTAGTTCTGTTCCATGAGGAGCACGTTTACCATGGCAATGGCTGCCAAGAAGAGAATAAGAAAAACCGGGCCATCCTAAGAGGCGCCAGCAATACCTTCCTCTTGTCAGCCACCAAATCATGAGGGACAGGACGTGAAGCAGAAAGCAACATAGTTCTTATCTGTGCCACTGTCAGGAGTAGCTTTCAAAAGTCTTTGGTACCAGCTGTGAGGCTTCATGTACAGAGGGAAAGAACCTGTCAGTATGGAGGTGTGGTGGCACAGGAAAATAGCAGAAGACAACACAGGAAGATATAGACAGCTGTGGGATTTTATATGAACTAATTGTGATTCGTTATGTAGATGAGGGTGAACAACATCAAATAGCTGGTTTTTAAATTTACCTGAATTACTATGAGCACAGCTTCCTGAAGTGACCTTCTTGCTTTACCCCTTAGAACTTGCTCTTTGAATGCTGACACTTCTGGCATCACATAGTTAAGGTTCCTGCTTTGTTTTTAATTCATGATTAATTCATTACTGCTTCTAGTACTGCATACACTCTGTGAGTCTTCAGATTGTGGTATGCAGAGGAATTTATATGCATTTTACCACAGTAGTGTTGGGGTACTACAGCTTTTCAGCTACTTGTACAGAAGCTCCAAAGCAGAATCCCTGTGGTTTGCTGAAAGGAGAGCTTGTTACAGGAGTCTATCCATCATATGCACATGTTGATCACATCCTGCCTGCTCTCTACTGCATCTGTCACTGAGCAAAATGAGACCAAGGGTTGCAGCCAGACTTGGTTGTTAGCCAAAGCACCACTCTGACCTTCAAAACAAGTTGTTACTTCAAGACAGGAACTACTGCTTCTAACAACTAAGGTTTCAAGACAAGACAGTTCTCATCTTGAATGGCTTAATATTCATGTGATAACATTCATGTTATCCAATGATAACATGTTCAAGACACAGCAGACTTTTCAAGAGTCCACGGAAGGATATCCTCAAGAAGTCATTATGCATTTTTGCCAAACTAAGATTAAATGAAAGCCTGACTGGAGAGAGTTGCACATAGTACCCCTGAATATTTGCATGACACGGAATAAGAACAGAGAAAGTGGTGGACCAGCTAACATCAAGCGTGCAGTACCCTAGCATCCCAAAAGAACAAAAAAGGAGAAACCTGCAAGTGAAAGAAGAGAAAAATACTGAGCAATCTTCTATGAGCATATAAAAAAACCAAATAACCACATACAACAGCACGTTCAGTTCTCCTGCACCATGGTGCAACAGCCATTCCTACATCCGATGCCCTCACCACACATCCCCAGACCTTTTGCAAATAAACCTCTGGCAGCATCTACTGTTTTCCAGGAGCAAGATATAAATTGCACACAATCACAAGCATTGTGTGGGCTTCCTGGGGAGCATTCAGCGAACAAAACTCATGAACAGATGCAGCTGGAATTCACTGCAGGATGTTTTTATTTGCCTAATCAGAAGGAAACAAGAATCCGTTTAGAAATTCCCAAACTGTATCACTGATAGCAGCTCAGCCTTGGATCCCATACCAGGTTTGTGGGGTTGTTTTTAAGAAGGATTAACAGAGCCAATGAAGTTGGAGTCATTAATTCAAGGTCCTGAAGTTTATGGGGTTTGTTCTCAAGGTTCAGCTGTCATGTCATTGCATTATATGCTGTTATGTCCTAGAGTGTTTGAAAGGTTGCACCTAACAGAATGCTCAGAACAAATATTGCAGCTAAATATTGCAACTGAATCCCTTCAGTGATAGAAGTAAATGTCTGTAAGAGCTGACTGTTAATTGACTAGTTAAAACCTTACCATTTTTCCAAAGCTAGATGCTATTTAATTGGTTATTTAATACATCTAAGCCTCAAGTATTTAGCACAAAACCAAGTTCCCAAGCATCTAAACTGAGTATTTTCATTGCTTCCTTAGACTAGTTTTGAAGTGGTCATTTTACAGACTTCATTATATTGTATCAATTGAAGCTGTAAGTACTTCAGTCTGAAGAAACTAAAAGAAAAATCCATTACTTGAGGTTGGAATGCCTGCATACCTTTAAGCTCTGCTGAATTTTGACGGGTGGATAACAGCTATTTCAATCCCCACCTCTGATTTTCCTTCTCCTATTTATTAGCAGCTGGTTCAGAGAATTAAACCATCTGCTCTTTGAAAAATGAGTATTGCCGAACATAAATAGTTTAGCCTTGGCGGTAAATTCATCCAGACTGCAACTTGTCTTCCCATTGCTGCTTCTACTAATAAGATTACAGCAAGAATATTACATCTGTCAAGAACCTTCATAATTGCTTTTAAAAGTGAAGTATAGTTCAGATCAAAATTGTTAGCTAGTTGTTGAGTAATCTCTGTGCTTAGTTTTTTCAAATGTCTGAAAGAGTTATTTCCTCGCAACATAAACCGAGTAAAACAATAGGCATAGATGTTCATTAGTTTAATTAACATTATTTGAAGATAAATACTAATGGGGTGGATTATAAACAATAGCCTTTGTTTTCTGCTTGTAGTTTACGGAAACAAAATTCTGCAATGTAGAGAATGAAAATTCTGAGGTTTCTACTCGGCTGTGCAAACCAGGCAATGGAAAAAACAAGTATTTGACTTCAATGGACATGGAATAAAACCCTATGTACATAAATAATGAATAGCTCTGACTGGAAAACTGAGGATATTCTGCTGTTCACTTCATTGTTGCTATTTCCAGTTAATGCTTTTCTTGCCATATGACAGAAGGCTCAGTATGCTCCCTTCACACTTGAAGCAAATCACTTCCCATTAGCTTCTAGGTCTGGAAAAAGGGAATAATTGTGCCTTTGAAATCAGACTTAGAGAGAAGTCTAGTCAGTATTACTGCTATAACACTTAGTTCAAAATGCAGCTTATCACAGAACGTGCAGGTGTTTTTACACATAATACTGTGGGCAGAGCTTACTCTCCTATGTTCTAACCTCCCAAACTTCTGGTTTATGGTATGACTGGTTGCCCAGCATGGGTTTTGACCTGGTAAGTAAACAGCCACTGAAGACTGTATTGTAACACTGCTGCTGTTCTTACTCTTCACTCACAAAACCTTTTAAGGATTTCAAAAGGCATTAGGAACACAGTAATCTTCACAAATTCCTTCTGAGGTAAAAATCTCTGGTGAGGTAAAAGGCTAGGATTTTCAAATGTGGGTGCCTGGTGTTATCTTCTTAAATGTCTCAGGATGTAATGAAGATGTCAGTGGGATCTTCGTCACTTCTGAAAAATTAGGCCAATTATTTCCCTGCCAGCTCACTGCACAGCTTCAGAAATCTGCCCTGGAAAATGTCAGCCCAATACTGGTCTCAGTGAGTCAGCGATAAACAAGTTTAAAGGCTTGGGAGCAGCACAGACATTTCAAGGGACTGCAGACAGGAGCCGAGACAGACTTTTTTCTCATGTCCTGTGAGGTGATAAAGCCACATTCTCTCTCACTTTTCAAAACACAAGGTCCAAGGCAAACTTCCCCCTTTGCCTCAAACCAGGCACTTCCACCTAAGAGCCCCATTTCCCTGCCTCCTGCTCGAGTGTCTGGAAGCTTCTCATGTCATTAACCTCCTTCTTACACAAAAGCCTGCATAAAAGCAGCCCTTTCTTGGGGTTATTTTCACAAGATAGCACATCTCGGGCATAATGGTTAGAGTTCAACATTGCTGGTTCTGATGGACTCCCAGCAAGGAAAACCGGAATGAAAGCATCATATTGCCTGTATACACTAGGCATAGGGCTTTTCAGAAACTACAATATATAAAATACTGTCTTCTGTTGTGCCTACTGTCTCCAAGGAGTAAAAGCTGACAGCACTGTTAGTTTTGGGGCAAAACAGCAGAGGATAGGAGCAAATATTTCATGCAGTGGTCACCATTTTGGCTCAAGGGATGAATAAATATACCACGTTTCTTTCAGGCAGTGAACAAAGATGAATTACTTAAAAATAAGGCAAAGTGAAAATCAATCTGCTGAATTAAAAAATATGTTAATATTTTAATTGACATATTGGATGTCAGCAGGAGTAAAATGAAATAATCTATCTTTCTGAACACATGATCATTTGTGTTGCTAGAAAACTGTTCCTGTTTTTTAAAGAGAAGAATGTCCCTCTATCCTTCTTTATATACGGAATATGCCATCCCCCTAATGACATAACTATATATAACTACACCAGAGAGAATGGAATTTATATTCATGAGATACAGATGGCTTCATAATTCACTAGCGATAGAGGCCTGAGTGAGTAATTAGGCCTCCCCTATGGAGCAGAAAGCAATTCCAAATCTCAGTACAGTTAGTAAATAACTTACCTAAGGAGACATAGGTCCTCTTAGTGGCTCTAGTTTGACCTGCTCTGTGACATTGGGTAACTCCCCTCTCCACCTTTTTTCCAACCTCTACACCTATTAAGACTGGCAGGTTTTGCTTTAAGGGAAAACCATCTCTAGATTTAGCAGTGAACAGATCTTTAACCTGTATAGAGTATAACTGCAAAGGGCCTCAGCTATGGCTGGGGAAAATCCAAGAAGGCAGTTGGAATTAATGCAAAATTTTAAGATAACATCCAATTTTCATTTTAAATGAAAAATAAAAATTCAAGCTTTTCAGTCTTGTGTCAACCATAACCCACATGTTCAATACCAGACATCACCAAGACTGCAGAGAGACATTAGTCTCAAGTGGCGAGGATTTCAGACCTACACAACTAGCTAGAAGGAAATTAGATCTTTTGCTACCAGTCAACAAAGCCACACCTTGCTGAGATGTGCAGGAGGCACAAAGTATCTAGTATCTAGGCTAGTAGCCTCCATATATATGGCTCAAAGTCAGTGCAAAGTAGTTAACTGAAAGTTTTCATGTTTTTTCAAAATAGGCTAAAAGTTTAGAAGATTAATAGATTTTTCTTTCAAATCATTAAAAATCCCCATCTGCTTTATCTCATAATAAGGTATTTCATTTAGAGCAAACCAAAAAATCTGAAGCCATCTTCCCCCACATTCAAGTTGTGATTTTTCCTCCCTTCTTGTTTTCTAACTTGCTCCACAAACTCCAGATTAAATACCCTCAGCAGCTACTAGAAAGGGGACTTCAAGCAATTCTTAGAGTCAAACAGTTTACAGAAGTGAGCTTATAAGTGATTGTTCAATAACAAAACATCTTAAGAGAACTTTTTGCAAAAGTTTCTGCTAAAAAAAAAAAATGAAAAAAACAATACATTTCTTTACTGATGGAAGTCAAAATTCATTATAAGAATGGAGTGAACCGCTTGTCTTTTTTTCCACTCAAGATTTATACTGCAGCTTTCAACCATTTTGCTATTGCTTAGTTAGAAATATAAAAAAAATGTGATAATGCATTTCTATTTACATAAAAGTTTAGGGAAAAAAAGATTGCAAAGACACAGTTAAACTTCTACATGGAAGAACCCAACTATATTTTCTATCCTGTCATGCAAAATAAGAAAAGTAATCTGAGACTTACATCAGACTCTTGAAACAATCACTTTCAGAACATAAAACCTCTTCAATTGAGCACAAGCTATACTGAAAAGCTTTCTCT
>KZ505810.1:203059-214696 GCA_002844005.1 Limosa lapponica baueri
AAAAAAAAATCATTAAAAATTTTCAAGAACATACAGATTTTGGTTAAATGCTAAAAAAACTGAGAAATTAAGCTTTTTTTATATTCTCACAGCACCCAATCAAACTACTGTTGTAGTGAGCCAGAACGCTCTCCTGAAATGCGCTGTGCTCATGACAGTGTCAGAAAGGCCACAGCAGCTTAGCTTAAAAATCCTTCCAGCCTGTGTCATTCCTTTGAGAGCAATCCACTGTCAAAGCAAAGGCGAGGATGAGAACAGAACTGATCTATGGCAGTTTTCTTTGTGTAGCTCCTCAGCCTGCAGAACTGTTGCCCTAACTTCCTCCATCAGGTGTTATTTTGTGATCTTTATGTAGAATATTAAGACAAACTTCAGTCAATGACTTTGAAATTATCTATAGAGAGAAATTTTCTCTTTCCTGTGTTAATGGTTGGTTTATACTTTAAAACATGAAGTTAATGTTAAGAGCTGGACTAACTCTGGTGATACTAAGTACACTCTGCGGCCTCACTGGAAATTTGTCTTAATTCTTCCTCGTGTAATATTCTTATCTCAGAGAATGGTGGTGTTCCTCTGGAGGCTGCCACTGTGAAGGAGTTTAATTTCAGGAATACTGGTAGCTATAAGAACAGAAGCAAATTCAAAGCAAATACAGTGCTACCTACTCAGATGAAAAAGCAGTTATTTTAACTAAAACTCTGATTTTAAGCAACTTAATGGTTGCTATCACAGAATCATTTAGGTTGGAAAAGACCTTTAAGATCATTGAGTCAAACTGTTAACCTAACGTTGCCAAGTCCACCACTAAACCATGTCCCTATCATTCAAACAAGATCCATAGCATGAGATTTGTATCCGATCAAACATGTTGATTTAGAAATACCTCCTATTTTTAATACAGCTGACAAGACAGCATTGGAGACCAAGAATTATTTTGTTAATTTCTTGAATAATTGATTAAATAAATAAGTCACTCTATTTGTGGCCAATTTGCAAACAGAATGGTAAACAATGTGTTTGAATTAACTGTTCATCATGAATTATTTATTTCATTCTACTAATTCTTTGCATGGGGTTGCTTTTCTTCATCTGTGTCAACTGTAAGGAGACCCATTATTAAAACAGCACATAATTCTGTATTTACCATAACTGAAGAGGCAAGTTAAAGTTTTCATCCTGCGCAGTTTTTGTTGAAATGGCTAATGTGAATATACCAAAACTACTTTACGTGCCAAGAAGAGTGTTTGCAACGTTTTTGAATCCCCTTTGGGCAAACTGTCCAGAAAGCTATGTCAACACATGTCAGGCAATGCTCCTACTGAAGCTTTAGAATACAGCCGTGCCTGCTCCTGGTTACATGGCTGGAATTCATCCTCTGCTGAGGACATAAGATAGACTTCAAGGAGCTCGAGGTCTCATTTGTGTTTCAAGTCTTGGTTTCATTGCATTAGTAAGGGAGGAATTATTAGTCCTTCCATGAGGATTTTCATTTCCATTCTTTAATTTTGCAAATTCTGTACAATGGTGAATTCTCAGCCCCACACTTAGACAATCTGCAAGCAGGTTGTGTTTACTAAAAGAAAGGAAGTCCCTCCAATAAGACTTATCCTTTCTACCTAAATCCACAGATTTCAATTCTAAATTATCAGATTAAATTACTGTAAAATAGATACCGCCGATGGATTTAGGTTCTTCTTTCTTAACTGCAATTTTGGTCTAACATTTACTTTTTCATGACTAACTAATTCTTGGTTTGCAGAATGTTAATATGTAGCTTCACAAAATACTTGGACAGTTGCTGTGATAACCCTGGGACACAGAGTATAAATATTTTGGTTTAGTGAATCTTCTAGCACTGACGGGATCTTTATGCAAAAGGTAGGCTTTTTATGATTATCTGAGAATAATAGATGCAACCTCTAAAAGAAGGCCAGCAGAATTATGGAGCTTAAACTTCTCTGTTTATAAATCCTACTGTACTCAAAAGGATATGCTCTGCATGCCTGAATACTTGTCTGTCTTCAACTTTTATAAACTAGTTCAGATAAAATACAACACAATTTAAACCTCCTCTGAAAAGTAAACCCAAAAGTATTATTGTATAAATGTCAGCATGTCTTTACCTTGCTTCCTCTTTTAATGACTGCTGCATCTTAGCAGGCTCTGGCTAAAAAACAGGCATCCAAATCCCCAGTTCTTTCAAATATGTTTTCACACTCGAAATCCAGCTTTCTCTGTCCAGACAAATGGCTAGTTGAAACCAGGACAACTACATGCACTTTATGTCTTTAGGTACAATAGACTGGACATGGCAGCTGCCTGGCTCTTCCACTCATACTGTTACAACAGTCAAAGAACTTTCCTCTCCTTAGGGACTAAGAAACAATCATTCCTTTCTGTTTTAGTGTTTTGCAGGCATGAGGGATAGGTGTGTTTTTAGCTGCAATCGCTGTACTGTATACTGCCTTGGAAAGCTGAGATAAGCATTCCAAATACCTGCTTCACAGAGAACAGAGATGAAATAAGATTAGCTCTTTTTAAAAGGCAGGAGAAAAGGGGGCAGGGAAGAATAAAGAAATCAATTCCAAAGAGCTAGTAAAAATTCACTTCTTCACCTGAATAATTACTTGTGATATCCTCTGAAATACCACTGTCACTCTAAGGGGTTTATCATTTGAAGTGGCATTTCCATGGTAGCCAGTACTAGGACTATAATCCCTTCCAAGCTTTTAAATGCTCTAATAAAGCTCAATATCAATAATCAAGGAAGGAACAGTTGTAGGCTTTACTGTATTTTTCATCTCATTATTCTTTGTAAAATGGCTGTGTCCTTTCTTCTCACAGTAATGCTGCTTTGCCTACTGATTGTACCTCTTTTTAAGCCACAGGGAAGAAAGAAAATATGATGAGTAATGACGTGCTTTTTCAGATTTTCCACTGGTAAAAAATAATAATAAAATATTGAAAATGACATTGCAGAGACATTAAAAAATGTATACATATGCCAGGCACCTTTTTTTTTTTCAGATTTCTGCTTTTGCCTGTTCTTTTAAGAGAGAAGACCAATTACTGCTTTTTGTTCTAAATCAGTATTTCCCCCAAGCTTTGCTACTAATTTTGAGTCAATTTTAATAGAACATCTAAGAAAAATGTAAACTATTTCCAAATCACATTCAACTGTTGCAGAGTTTGAGTTAAGGATGTTTGCTTCTGCTAAGGCAGAGATCTTTGCATGTGTGGTCTTACGTTCACCACATCATAGATACTGGTAAAGTTTATGTTTAATTCACTTCCTCAAGCCTAATGTGTCTGGGGCACTTAGTAATGGTTTAGCAGACAAGGGTCAACTCTAATTCTTCAACAAAACTGAAATGTTAACCATGGGGAAAAGCGGGCAGACTGCCGAGGATGTTCCTGCTCCGCACTGCTGTTTCTGTAACGGCCAAAATCATCAGCAAAGCTGTTTCAGACATACAAAAGGCTTGTTCCCAACTACAATCACAAGATTCCCTCTAAATTCTGTAAAAGTCCACATCTAGATAAAAGAAAGAATTTAGAGGGAATGTCACATCTTGCTTTGTGTGGGAAAAAGTCCCAATGCCATGAAATATAGTGACTTGTAATGAAGGTACTAACACCAATACAAAATCCCAAAAGACAACACAGGAAAAAAGGGACTTACTTTCTTACTATGTTTCTGTTCCTAATTCCACACACAGTGATTTTGTACAAATGCAACAGCAATGATTCAGGAAATTTGCATAAGTATACATAAAAATGGAGCTTAGGTGTTTTTCCAGAAAGCTCAGAACCCTTTAGAAATAGCTAGGATGGAACTCATTATTGCACTGTGAACAGAAAACCCTACTGCATTTCTCTCTATAAAATACAGTACAGACATTTCAAACGTTACTGGTGTCACTTTTTCACAGCAAGCTTTAAGTTGGTTTTTAGATCTTTATTACTCCGTTGCTTCCAAATGAACCATAATAGCTGTGAAATGGAAATAATTCTATTTTTTTTGAGTTCTTGCAAATTTCCATGTTTGCTTTGTGCCTTAAATAAATTGTTCCTGTATAATTATGCAGACTACTATAGCTCATTAACTCAGTTCTATTTCACAACCAAAAGACCCAGACAGCAGCATTTTCAAAGCTGAACTAGAACTTTCTCCTTTCATTATGCTGATTAACAGAATAGAATGTGACACGATTTGGTTCATATACTTCAGCTAGGTGTAAGTGGTGCATTGATGCATAACAACTAACTTCATGGCCTTATTTGAAAAGTAGTATAGAATAAACTTAGGTGTACACATTAATGAAGACATAGTCATTGGAAATAGCCGTGATTTTTCACAAAAGTTATATTTATGGAGAATATATCTTATTTGCTCCTTTCAGAATTCATTGAGGCTAAGGGGAATTGATTTCTTTTGGCTCTGAATTAATTACTTTTTCATTTTACATTATTTTAATTGTATGACTAATTTGTTTTTCCCATTTGCGAATGGTGTTCATTATCTTAGCATCTATACAACTCCATTAATTGAAATACAAACATTTCAACATGAGGCTACAGGTCACCATGTAAGCAGAGAAAAGTAAGGGCCGAAGTGCACATTTTTCAGCATGCCAAGAAGTGTCTGAGCTACAGCCAAGCCTGATCCAGAGCTCATTATCAATGCATTCAATCTACTGTGGAATAAAAAGCAAATATTGTATGCTCCACTGCAGTACAAAGGACAAATAAAAATAGCAGGTTACAGACAAATTACTCTGAAAAATTTCCTAACTTCTGTATCAATCAAGAAGAACTTCACCTTTGAAATAAGAGGGAATTGAAACCTCTTTAAAGAGCAGAGGAAAAGAGCCCATGATTTTTCTCCCACATGTCCTGTTTAGTATAAGGAAAGCTTCGCAAGCTACTCATATTTGACATGAAACTCCAGAAATTCTTGAGATAATTCCTATGCTAACCACAAAGTTACTGCATGTTGTCATAGCAACACGCATCAGTTGAAACATCATGATGATATTAAATAAATCTTTGATATAAAATGAAATACAATTTTATTTTATTAGATGTTTGTCACATCAAATATAATGGCAATAAAATTGTGTCAAGAAGTCCTAGCCAGTGACAATAAATAAAAGTCAACCTGATGTGAAATTCTTGTGCTGATGTCACCAAACAGCATTATAAATTCAAATAGCTACTTAGCAGTCTGATGTCTGGGAAAGTGAAAGCACACAAAGCCCAAGCTGGATGTAAAAAATGCAAAGCACCAGCAAAGTGTCACTTACAGTACATGTGGCTGAAATGCAAAACACTGGTTGGTGAGCATTAGAATTAGTATGAAAGTTACATGTCTCATTTGAGATAAAGGTGGCTACCACAGCAGAAAGCAACAATACTACCCATAAACTCACACTTTGTGCCCTCTAGTTACTTTTTCTTGAAGAACTCAAAAAAAAAAAAAAGAAAACAACAAACCCACAACCAACCAACCCACACGCTTGTCTATAGGGTATCGTAGATCCAATTCTTCTTCCCGTGGTACTCTGTACCTGCAATAATGAGATGCCAGAGTAGTAACTACCAGTAAACACGGGTGCTATAATGCACTCCTGGGCTATTAATAAATATCAGTATCTCCTCCCTGGCTATATCACATAGGAATGAACTGCGAGGAGGATAATCTGGGAGAGAATAACTGCAAAACCTCTGCAACAGTGATCTCAGAGTAACATCTGCAAGCAGTCACACAGCTACTCCGTATCACTAATGTCCAAAGCTGGAGGGTGAAGAGAACTGAAAGAAAAACATCCTCAACTGTGTTCCATCAAACCCTGTAGAACAAATTAACTAGTAAAGTAAATTCTACAGTTGGTTTTGCTAACACTTTTGTAAAATCAAAGATCATGACCATAATAAAATGTGTAATCATGGCCACAATTCTTCTACAGTGAAGCCCATTTTGCTCCTTTTTTTAAGAAAAAATTAGTAATTCTTAATATTTGTATTTGTCTGCATATGTGATGTACCAGCATCTTTTGCAAAGCGCAGTGTACCCACACGGTTCCATCCTTGGCTCATTCAGTTGTTTACATGAAAGAAACAGCAATTAGGAGATAAGAATTGTAAACAGATACATGGTTAGGTAGCTTAAAACAAACATCTCTCTCAGTAGTTCAAGTCAAGCATAGTCCTTGCTGTATCTGTAATTATTCTGCAGATAAATGTATTAGCAAACTGTTCATTTCATGTTTGTGGCCAAGATCCTTCACAAAAGCAATGTAAAGTAGATGTAAAATGGTTAGGGCGCACTTTTACGGAAGGTTTAACACAGCTATCTGTACAAGCAGGACAGGAGCTGCCAGGATTTCCATCTGCGGCTGACATTATCCTTGCTTCCCTCTTCAAAAGTCAACCACTACAAATGCTGCCCTGAACACCTCAAACAAATCCATTGCTCTTCTTCTTTTCAAGAGCATAAATTATCATAATGCCTTTGTCTTAGGCAGCACATACATGAAAAACACGTGAACACTTCTCTAACCCCTACAAAGCAGAGACAAGTCTTAAGTTTAAAAACTTCCTCAGAGGCTGTTTGAGAGCATAGTCACATTTAACTGGTGCTGGGAGACATTTTCAAAAGCAAACTAAAGCTTTTACCCATGAACTTTTAATAGCAATATTAAGCAACTGGGGAAGAAAGAGTTTTCACAAGAGAAATGAAACTGAAAGTTTTATTATTTTCCCCTGTGGTGTTAATAAAAACCAGTCTTGGGTGTAGAGTTACCATCAGTCCTTAGCCATGTGTGTTGAGATTAATAATTTTTATCTGAGCTGATTTACCGCTGTTTTGTACCCAAAGGCAGTCAGCTTTTATACTTGTGTGCTATAGGTGGTTGTTGTTCCAATGACTAGCCCTCACCAATGAATCTGGTTTAATTCAGACAGTAGAAATTTCAACTCTAAATATAATTAAAAAGAAGTTTCACCAGAGCACTAGAAGTCTGGTATGCACAATTCTATTAGCTACAGTTAACAGACAAGAAAAGCATCCAAAAGTGACAATATGATGGACTTCCATACCGTGCTGGAAGGGGTAAAGCTTGACAGAATCTAAAAATCCACTAAACAATGTTTTTCCTCACTTGTGCTGGGCTGTGTTGACAAAGCAAACAGGAAATTTTCGTAATAGCTTAAGGAAATGGCCAGGTGTGGTACTGGACGAGCCCATATTTCAACAAGTACATCTTGTCTCTCCTCTCCCCTGTACCAGTGGTAACATCAGACTGGACCACTGGTTATCTCGAAGCAATTCTTTGAAGAATTTACATTATAACCCTGCACCTCACCACTCAGCGTCCCCAAGCAAGGGGTTTTCTGGCACAAGTACAGAAAGACACCTAATGATACCTGCAGTTCATAAATTTATAATTAAAAAAAAATAGTAATTCTCTAATATTTGTATTTGTCTGCATATGTGATGTAGCAGCATCTTATAAATTGAGATCAAAGTCACAGTATACTAACCAGCTCTGGAGAGCAACAGCAAAGAAAAGATTTTTATAAGCCTGCAGTAAATGGCTAATGTTCTACCCAGGTTTATAATTGTTTTATTATATCTCTAAGAGCTGGCTGCAGTCCCCCTTAACTGTAAACCTGTTTCACCCCTTGCTGATGGAATCCTTCCTAGCCATTTATGCCTATGTTTGGTGCACTGCATTCTGTGCAGTCTGATCAGAAGCTAATGTTTAATTACAAAATAATTTGTTTTTCTGTATGACTCATACAATCAATATAAGGGCAAACTTGGTTGTAAATAATTGCTGTCTTATCATGCCTATATACATCCACATTTTTTTCTCTTTCATGAATCAGACTATTAGAATAACATTAGATAATTTATCTGAACCACTGACTCATGCAAACTTAATTTTGTTGCTCCTACAGAAAATATGGCTTCAGTATTCAGCATTCAATCTCTTTTTCCTCTTTGAAGTGAGAGTTAATACCACAAAATTATCTGTACTTTAGCTACACACCACTTCCTATAATTATTGAATAATTATCAGCCACATTTATATTATGGAGTGCTATGGTATCTGAGGATCTTCTATACAAAAGCAATGAGCAATAATGAAGGTTCGACTGAAGAAGGTTATGCTAGAGATAATCATGTGGAAAACATTTTTAAATCAGCTGACAACATACAGAAGGACAAACCAACCCCTGAAAATATAATAAGCGTAATAATTGTGTCCTACTATGTCTTACAGAGTTTTTAGTGGGCTACTTGAAAAAACTGATAAGTCTCCTTGACATCATGCACTGAAATAAGCTCTGTTTCACAGGCTGCAGTTTTGCTTGTTTATCTGCTTTAATTGCTGCAACCAAGTGAAAAGGTGAAAAGCCAGCCACTGGTGGCTCTATGAGTTGCAAAACAAACACAGTATAGAAACTGTATTTTAATACAAAGATGGAGCTGAATAGATAATGCAATCATTAAGATATAGTAAGAGATCATTGGCCCAATGCTCTAAATTAAGCCGTTAAATTAAAATAACACTTAGCACTTTTATGGTGCATTTCATCTTTGAAATGTTTTACAAATGTCACTCCCTTGACAATACAGAGAATGACAGTAAACTTTCTGCATTCTGACAATAATATTAAAAACTGTATATTGTCAAGTGCAGCTAAATGATTCACGACGTACAGAGGTGCACAGAGGATCAGGTTTTTTTTTATGGACTTATGTTATCTGAAGAATATAACTGTAAGGTAAACATTATTAAAGGTAACAGAAATTTCCAACCTACCAAAAATAGGAACTACTTAAAAGATGGGGTACTAAACAGAATAAATGCCAACTGAAAAACAATTGCATATATTCACTAGGGAGGAGAAAGGTTATTAAAAGGAAAATATAGGACTCTGTTAAATACGTTCAAGCAACTGACGGATAATCTGCAAATCAACTTATACAATGACAACTTAAGAACAAAAAGTTTGCTGTATGTTCTATTTTACACATATAAAAATATCAAATGATAGCCTGGGCCAGTAATTCTGTAAACTACAAAAATCCAGAGACTAGTCTGAAAAAGCTTGTTGGATAATTACTTGCCTGACTTGCAAACACAATTGTGCAAACCATACAAGGAAACTGGACATTACATGTGCAAAAAGGCACCTAGATTTTCAAGGCTGCACAGACATACAATTTGTAGTAAGGACTAAGCAAACAGGAAAGATGCATCATACATATAAAAACCTAAACTCTAGTAGTGCAGGAAGGCCTAGTGAAATGGCCTGAAATATGGCAACACCATGATAACCAGAAAAAAAGAACGAAAATAAGGGGATGAGGTCACAAAGCAAACCCCAAAAGACCAGAGAGGAAAGACCTTTGGCATTCACAAGAACACTCTAACAGCCTTCTTTTCCCTAAACACCAGGGCTATATATATCTACAGTTCAAATTCTAGGAGACCAAAGAACAGTGGGCATAATGCAAGCTCTCCACACCTTGCCAGCATTCTCCCTTTGGTCCTTTACTGAACCAAGGTCCTCATCAGCTTTACAGCTGCCGCTGGAATCACAGTTAAACCTTACTTGCTACCTTTTTCTTTTCCATAATGAAGTCATATCCGTACTATGGCCTATCTGCAAATCACAATTTTTTAAATACCTGCAGTCTGCACAGTTGTGAATACGCTCAGAACAGCAGAGCTGGCACAGCAGTCACTTCAGAGTGACTTTTAAAGTGTTACCAACCAGTTAATGAGAATGTGATCACTGCACCACAGTTTCAGTTAACTAAAATCAGCGCTGGTGCTCACAGCCTTGGCATGCGCGTCCCATAAAACAGGTTTCCCAGCTCTTTGATGCCATCTGCTGGATGCTTCTCATTATGAGTGAAACTCCATCATTAGCTCAGTTTTCACCTGGAAAAAGAAGTCTTTTACATTTTTTTTTTTTTATAATTATAAAGACAAGTGCATTGGATAGTTTACTTTCACATACCAAATGAATTTTTTGGCTGCTTAGAAAAAGCATCAAGATACTGGCACCTCCTAAGTCTGTAGCCTGGCATTATTTAGCTCTCAAACTGCACTGTCCTGAAAGACAGTTTTGGTCCAACAGCTGTATCTAATAAAGCAAGATAAGGCAATGCTGAGTCACCTAAGTCCACAACACTCATATCACCTGCTCTCAAATAACTGGCCACCAGCTTCTCCCTTTTGTGCCTAAAATAACAATAATTGGTCAATCCAGAACTGCTCTAAGTAGTTTGGTGCCAAACACTTACCTAACACAGAAAACTGAACAGAGGGTTCAGAAATTATGTAGAGGAACACCTGTATCTCCTTGAAGGCCCAACACACTTGATTTGCTAAAAGCACTGACTGGCAGATAGAGCAGCAGAGTTGCCATGGCTACCATATTCACATTTTACTTAAGAGTAGCTGAAGTATTCACTCAGAAAGTAAGGAAAAGCTTGAACTCTTTCCCGAGACATAGATTTGAATTAAAGCCACAACCAGTTAGAAAGCAAAGTTTAAAATCTGTACAGGTACAGCCATGGTATTTGCACACATGTCCAGCAGCAGAAGCATACAATCCATTGGAATTCTACAGAAAAGAAACTTGGGAAATGCCAGGGCTAGAGAGGACATTAGCACAGCTTTTGAGACTTGCAGCCATCAGCTGATCTACACTGTATGTAATATAAGTGCTTGCGTTGAGGTATTAGATCTTCACTGTCGAAGGCAGTCTTCTCTTATGGCTATGCTAAACCTTATATACAATGTTAATAAACTTACATAAACAACTAGGTAAGTTACAATGTTGCAATTCATAAATAACGATGCACTGGTGAGATCCTGCTCAGGTCTACTGAAGATCAAGTTCAGCATCACTGCCTTGTTAAACTACTTCAGTAATAGAGAAACCAAGTAGGTTTTTTTTCCTCCACATTCCCACTGTTTGAAGAAGAGGTGCTACACAATTGACACATGATAGGTAGGTATTAATCACTTTATAAGAATATACTCATCTCCTACTCTGCTTATTAAGAACAATGACTGTAGATTAATATTTGGCCAAATGAATTCTCTGTCTGCACTGTTTTGGAAAATAGGTTAAAAAGACGATTTAAGTATGCTTAATTTTTTAAAAACAAAGTCATAGTGAGCAGGTATTTCCATGGAACAATACATTAATCAAAGCAGGCAAAAGTCCAAAAGCAGACTTATAGGATGTAAGGATGTAGAGCAAATTAAGGATGTAAAGAGTCAGCAAATTAAGACATTTAAAAATTACATTCAACTCCACATAGTGATGGAGGCATAGTTCCAGGGATTGATGCTGACATTGCAACATCATCTATAAACAATTTGATATTAACTTGATGTATATATCTGGATTTAGAAAATGATTGTTCAGGAAAATTAGAAGTTAAGACTCACCGTTCTGACTTACAGCATCTTTTGCGATTCCCAAATACAAAGCTGTAAATTACTGAATATGACTGACTCCAAAAGCTTTTCTTCAATACCAATGTGAGCTTTACAGAGCCCTCCTTTCCTTTCTCCCCTGTCAACTTGTTGCCACGTTGTG
>KZ505810.1:219821-287249 GCA_002844005.1 Limosa lapponica baueri
TATATTTTAAGAGCTTCCTATTAATTTCCTGCAATTAGGCTCATTAGGAAGAGCTGAAATATGGCACACTCCATACAAGTCTTAGCACATATACTAACACCGTTCTCTGTCAGGTTTGACTTTGTCCGTTATAGATGGAAACAGCATAGCAGCCCTACTGCCTATGAGAATGAAAAGATTGGGTTCCTGCTTTATTGCTTGGAGACGGAGCTTACACCAATGAAGCTCAGCTTCATTTCATAGTAGAGCTGGTTTGGGAGCTCTCTTGCAGTAACTGCTTTTTGTTGAATAAATGTAAGAAAGTCACAAGTGCTTGTGGGAAAGATTGCAGCAGGTTTCTAGCTTGAAAATGAGTTGACGGAAAAAACTTTCAGAAATATCAAAATATTCTATAATGGATATTTACTGAATGAAAAACTTCTGGGTTTTTTTTTCAGTTCAGAATGACTGCTCATTTCAAAACTCCTGTTACAAACTAGTAGAAAAAAACAGAACAGAACAGAAAATATTTTGAGTGGTCCTCAGGCTGACTTTTACATTTTATTTTGGTGCATAATTTTGAATTGTTTCCCACTGAGGGAGAAAATTAATCACAAAAGTACTCCCTGGGGAACTATGTTTTTATTGGCTTATATAAAAATACCATCCTAATTCTAAGTCTCTCTTTTTTTCTCAGAGAGCAAACTCTCATCTCTCTGGCCATTCTCCTACTCTTCCCTAAGTCAGCTATCTTCTCTCCTCTTAAAGATCCTACTATGAAAGGATATAGTCTAAACCGTGGTTATTTCCGCGGGTGGATTAACTGAATAATACATGTTAGGTCTGAGCCAATGTAATTTCCTTCAACAGAAAAGGAGTGGATTTCGTAAGAATTTGATGACTTCAAGGCTTTGAAAATAAATCTTTTTCTCCCACATGCTCGGGCAAGATTTGTGGTGTGTGCATGTTGCCAAGAGTAACTTACTGTAGACCTTTCTTATGTAAATAAAAGTGAAAACAGTGCACGAGTGCAAACATCTAGTGGTGGAGTAAGATAAACTCATTGAACTCAGTGACCTCATTTCTCTTTCAGTTGCATAAAAGGACTTGCTGTTTCTTGTACTGGTCCTCGTTGTTGTTGCGAGCGTGGTTAGCTTCACCTTGCACTTTGGTGGGATCCCTTCCATGATGTGTATAACCCCCACGCCCTTCTTCTTACGTCTCCTTTGTGGTTCTTTTCCACATTTTCATTTCATGTTACTTGCTGTAGCCTTTTGCAATCCAGCTCCGTGGTAAGGAGTCTTCCCATGCTCTTTGCTGCCTAAGCGAGTTGTTTTGAATTACCAAACTCTTTACCCTTTTCCCTGAAGTTACACAGAGCTCTTTCTCAGTCTTTGAGCATCTTGAAACACCCACACATCAACAATGTTTGTTAATACAAGATGCATTAGAAATGGAGAAAACTTAATGGAGATGAAGTGGTTGGTTTACCTAGATTTAGCCTTTATGAAGTGGATTGCTGTTAGTAAGAACTGCACAAAGTTGTACTTTTTTAATTGTGCCAGTATTCTAAAGGGGTACAGCTTCCATATCATGTGGGTGCAGAGCTAGCAGTAGCGTGACATTTCCAATATTAGACAACATGACTTATTGTGGTATAAAGTTCCTTATATCAGAAAGCCTATGTCTGCCCTTCTACCAGCATTGTAGGAAAAATGGAGGTTGAAGAAAAAAAACCCCAAACTTCTAAGGGTGTTCTTATTTTCCATAAAGACGTCAGCTTTTAATGATACAAGTCTTAAGTATTTATAGGATAAATCCCCCTTGGTTTTTCATTGGTTTGTGTTCTAAGGAAAGGAAGGCAGATTTTCTCTGATTTCTAACCTTGTTCTTTCAAAGAAAGAAAATCCCTCCTGTTAGTCAAAAGCAACATCACCATTTTATCCTCCTCTATGTTTATATATATCCAGCATTAGAGTTATTAAATTGCATTGGCTCATTTCTGCAAGTAATCCCAACAGGTTTCACCCTTTGAAGGAAACTTTCCTCGCCCTCGCTGTAGTGCTTTGCAGACAGTTCTGCAGCGTCAGCTGGACCCATGAAGCCAAGGGGAGTTTTTTGCTGGCTGTTTGTGCCTGAGATGGAAGCTGGAGATTCCCTTTTGCTGGGAAATCCCTTTATGGTTAAGCACAGTAGAAGACCTTACTCCAGCTTTGTGGACAGGGTATTCTGTCAACATAGTGCTTTATAATCCCATAATTCTGGCCCAGCAGAACAGTTGTTGCCTCATGCTGGTTTTATTTAAAATAAAAGGTAAGAGCTATATCTGCAACCCTGCCCTTCCTCACCACTACTTGGCATCTCAGTATGAACAGCGAATATACCAAAGTCCAAAATATTAGCCATGTATTTCTGTTACTCCACAATCCATCCTGTCCCAGAAATGTTTCTAGTGGTGGAACATCTCTCAGTTTACCGGGAACTTTTCATGGCCCGCACTGGAAGTCTCTCTACAGGGCCTAAAACTGCATCAGGGTTGCCCTTTTTTTACTTTTGTGGCTCATCTTTAATAAGAAATGCTTACAAACTACCTAAAATTAGGTCTTCGGTTACACCTGTACAGGTAGAAATAATTTCCCTTCTAAGAGCAGCCCTGTCAGTGCCAGTTTCAAAAGTCAGTATGTATGACTTGAAAAATACACGTAAGGAGGAGTCCTGTTCCCTCCTTAACCATCATACTGCTGGGTTCTTTTGTCTTAGTGTTACAAATTGATTTGCCACCGAATCTGGAGGCTGGTTCTAAACTCACAGCAGGTCTGTCAGTAACATGCCCTGTCTGTAGTGTTACTCAGCACTTTTTAATCTGCACGAATTTGTCTTTTTTCTTTTTTTCTTTTTTTCTTTTTTTTTTGGTGGGGTGAGTGTTGGCAGAATCACAGTGGAGTTTGGGAGAAGAGTTTTCCTCAGGGAGGTATCAGATGTGCTCATTTGATACTTTACCAAATAGAGCAATAAATATATTAAATGTTTTCCCAAGGGCAATAGTTGCATTCGGTAGTCATACATCTGAGGAAACTAAACTCTTCCCTAGAGAGGTCTGTGGCCAGGCATTTGAACTGAAATAAACAGAAGGATTTCAGGCAAAGGCTTTATCTGATGAACTACTGATGCAGTCTGCTCTAATCCCTCCAAAAACAATGAATAGGAGTAACCAGGATGTGGCCCAGAGGGTATTGAGTTCAGCGAAGCATAGCCCAAGTGCCTTTTGGCTGACTAATGGTAAAGGGAGATAGAGTTTTCATCTTTTCTTATGGCTCTAATGAAGACAATAGAAGCAAAATGCACTCAGTTTGCAGCAATTCACTCGTTAAAGTTCAAACTCATCTCTGTGGTTTTGCAGAAGTACTGCTGGATTAATAGTATCTTCTACATATCTATTAGACCTTTCATCAGAAAATACTCTAAAGGCCACAGACAAGGATTGTTTCACACATCCCCTCCCTGGGGTGAAGCACAGCAGTGCTCCAAAATAGTAAAAGACATTTAAAATCTCCTATTTCTTTGCCATTTCTGGGAAATTTTGAGACCAGATATTATTACCAAACTGTAATCATGGGCAAGATGATGATACTACTAATAACTAGCACTCTTCCTCTCTGAACACTTGAAACGCTCATAGTCGTGGCGCTGTATATCATTCAGAAGGCATTAGCTGTAAATGGCATAGAAACTACTGACAGCAGGCTGGGGCTTTGAGTTCTGTATTGACTCAGGGGGGAGACACCGCTTGCTTAGTCACTCGCTTAACCTCCTAAACCATCTTTCTTGTGTATTGGCAAGAGTTCAAGGTGCTAACCTCATGAGAACATTATCTTGGTATTTCGGGGGAATTTAGAGACCAGATATTAACACCTGTGTTCTCTAATTCTAGAAATATAATACAGTGTAGTAAAAAAATAACATGAAAGACTATATTCACACAATTATGCTTTATGAGATTTTATAACAATGTGTCAGTGCAGGAAAAATAGGATAAATATTTATTATCTTAAGATAAATGTAATAAAAATGTGCAAGAACAGTATTCTTATTGCCTTTTCTTTGACAAACTGGCCAATAGCTTCTCATAGAAAGAGAGCCTTTGAAATTTTAGCAAGTAACAAGCATCTGTTTGCTTTCAAAAGACTTGGTATGAGGTCAGTTTTACCTCAGCAGAAACATATCCATCAGACCGAAAGTAAAGTAATCTGTGCAAACGTTACAGGCTTAATCAACAAATCCAGTAAATTGCATGAGTTTGAGTCTGATTCAAGTGTTTGTATAACCAGCTTTAGCAGATTCTCTCAAGAAGTCATATAACAGCTATTTTTCCAGGCAATGAAGACAGTCACACAACAACTAAAAGCTTCAGGTTCTGAAGCATAGATCTTTATTTTAGAGTTGTGTTGTTTGAATTAAAGTGTTGTTTGAATTAAAGTATTGTTTGAATTAAAGGGATACTCAGCATTTCCTGCTTCTGAAGGCTTTCCTTGCTTTTGGCAAACAGGTTTTGGTCACTTTCTTACATTGTGGAGTTATTAATACCACTAGAACTGAAAATATTTTCATAATTTTTTAGTATCGTAACACGAGGACTACTTTGCACGTTAACTGTATGGGAAAAAGGCAACTGCACATGGATGATGTCTTAGCAGAAAGTTAAATGTGTAATTGCACACAAAAATAAGTAAAAATATACGCGATTGCTCTGAAGTATACTGTTTCTGGAAGCAGAGCTAAAATCAAGATTAATTTCCCAATGGGGAAAAATCATCGAGAATTACTGTCTCAGAATGCTGCATGTGTTTATCTTGGCAGAGACACAACCTGTCAGGGGTTTTTACAGCTGGAAACAGAGATACATAAATACCTACAGAATTTTGGGTTTGGATGCCTGAGGACCTACATTTTGAACTGTATAGAGATCTAACACTCCATGTCTCCAGGTGACATAGCAAACTTTAACTGACTCCTTTGGCCTGAATCTTGGGCAAAACTTGACCACCCAAATGCTTCTTTAGACTTTATGTGGAATATTTCACACTTCCTCTCAATACTTCTCAGGACCCTCCTGCCCTCTGTACCTTTAGGATCAATTAATAAAGATAGATACCTAGATATTGCGAATTTACACAGGACTGTCTGCAGGTCTAACCTGAAGTGGATGCAAGCTGGCCTGATTCTTAGATACATCATCTAAAGTCACTAACACCCACCACACACCCCAAAGGAAAAAAGGAATTTAATGGTAATTTAATGTATCTGTATACTGACAGGCTTTTGCTGATACTGCTAAACTAGAATGTTTCAATATAGACTGGATCTAAAGGCACAGTGCTTACATGTCATGGATCGTTAGGCAGCATAAAAGAGGGTAAGTCAACCTGTTCAAGTGGTGAGGAAAATACTATTTACATTATACCTTTTGTATCCTCTAACGTTTTCTTTGCGTAACATCATGTTACACTGATAACATCAGCAGTAAATTGACACTTGCATTTTTACACTGTCATAAACGTAGGTAATTCTTTTGTAGTAAGTAACCAAATTACATCCGTACTCATTGGGACAAATGTAAAATATAGTTAGATTGTACATTACACCTGTCAATAACTGCAGAATAGAGAAGGATAGGATGGGTGTCAACAGGAAAAAGATGGTTTATGGACATCTGGGAGAAACAAGGCTGAGAGAAGCAACAGGGCTTGTCCTATACTATCTTAGTATGAAGGTATCCACCCGCAATTATTGCTCAATCACAAAATCATGATTCCAGTAAGTACTTTTGAACCATCCTGAGGGATTCAGTTCACACTGAATTCCCTCAATTTCCCACTGGAAGTGTTGGAAGACTAATAAAGAGAAACCAGAACTTCCAGTATCACCTTCCATCACACAGTATCACTAGTGAAATTCCTACCTCCTGAACATGAACCAAATGCTTTGAAAAATGAAATGTTCTGACAGATTCCCAAATGCTACTGCTTGTTAAACTAAATGTGCCCCTCTACATTGCTGTGTGGAAGGTGAAGAAAGCTTCTAGGCTTCTGTCAGTTCTGTCCAAAGACAAAAATTCAGCCTGGGACAGTAACTTATTCTTACAGCATCCTAATACACAAATCCCTTGGTACAACAGCTCCCTTCCCTGCCCAAGGAGGACAAGATTGCTAAAAGAGACAAGGAACTGCAAAAGCCCAGAGAGTGGTTCTAGTTATCAGAAGCAACGGGAAGAGCCAGTTAGATCCTGAGCATTCCCAAGCTGACTGTCAGAACATCGTGTCATGGACTTCAATTTCTTGGTCTGTGCTCATTGCTTTCTCCCTGACTTATCCCCCTTTATGCTTAACCTCTTGACAGAATGAAGTATGAATGGAGCATTGCTTTATCCATGTAAAAGAGAAAATAAATATTTATACACAGAAAAGATGGTTCAAATTATTTTTTTTAAAGTAAACATCAATATGCTTAATTTAAGTAAAGAAATTTCTTATTTTTCTTGAACCGTGTAGTTACTTAATTAGAGACTCCTTCAATAGTTGAATGTTGCAATGTTTATTGCAGAGGTAGATATCTCAAACAGGTCATGGCCAGCTAGAAGATTCCTTGGCTGGTGGAGTTTGAGCTCTTCATCTACCTTTCTGTTTTTCTGGATCCCTCTCTGAGGATTACCTTGTTCTCAGTTTGCTCAGCAGACCTTTTTCCCCACACTCCTACTCCTGTTTTGTAGGAGTGTAATCATCTAGTACGCAGTGAGATTGGACGAGTTTAATGTTAAAAAATTAGTGTTTGAGTAAAAAATATAATGAAGATTTCTTTTGCTTTCATTTTACAGTGAGTGTCTGTGTAACAGCTTTGGGATCTCAATTTTCAAATACATTTCAGTTTCTCTTCTGTAGAATGGGAATTACTGTACTTTCCCATTTCCTAAGCTGAGGCTTAATTCATCAGTATTTACAAAACTCTAAGATCCTCATCTGGAAAGAGTCAAAGAATTAAAAGTGCATAAACAAACATGAGCAAAAGCCTGGAATAACAACTTTGTGTTTTGACACCGGAGTTTACAAGTTGCATTCAGCTCGTCTTCCCCAGCATTGTGAAATACTTTCCTATGAGCGATACTCCCTGTGCAATCTTCCCATTCTCCTGTAGCACTTTTACATTGTAGCATTTTAGGAAACACTGGAGACTTCAAAAGCATTTTTAGGGGCAAAATAGCAAAAAGCTCCCTCCTACAAGGAGAAAGAGTAGAGGTCAGGAGACAGGAATTGTGTAATATGTCACAAAACAACTCTGGAATTACAGGTATTAAGGAGGAAAATCCACTACCAATCTAAAGCTCTTTCCCATGGAGGAGTTATTCTGGTAATATTTAGTGTGTTTGAAATACACTATATGAAAAGCAGTCAGTTCACTTCGCTCAGTGCTTTTGATATGTTTTATGATATATTGGAAGTTCAGCTGTTGTGTTTCAATGAGATTTCAGAGCACACCTCAGTCTGTTAAATCCCTGTGAGAAGCTCTTAGCCTGATGGGATTTCCGAGGTTTATTTGAAGAATATGTTACTATTGTAACATAAAAGGCTGTGATACAGCCTTTCTGTACCTCTGCAGCAATCCCGGTCACATCTTCTACAGAAGCATCACACCAGCAGCTCATTTTTCAAGGAACATTATCTCCTGACATCTGAGACTGCAGAAATCAAAACCCTTTTTTTTTTTTCTGCAGCAAAAGAGAAGCATAGAAGAATATGTATCATAAACTATTTAGTTTTGATCTTCAGATGTTTCCCGGTCTTTGACCTAAAAATACTCCTTGCTGTGGTATAGAAGTGAAAAGGGCTTTTCACTCACAGTCATCATTAGCTGTCACAATTATTAGACAATATTGGGAAGTCTTGTGGATAGACATCTGTGGGACAACGGTTACATCTTCCCTGTTACAGGTGCCTTGGTGAGGTGATAATCCTGTGAGGATAAGCCCCCAAAATTCAGTTCAGGAACCCTGTAACTAGTGTCGCTTTACTCTTAAGCTAATCCTTGATATGTTCTAAAGGTCACAAGAGAAGATCGTGCTGAAAATTAAAGGCTTGTTTTTGAGATCTCTTAAAAGGGAGGGGAGGAAGAAGTGAAGGCTGAAAATGCCCTTAGAACTGCACTTTACCAGAAATTGAGACAATCATTAGCTCTTGCAGCTCCAGGCCCAGCTGAGCTACAAATATACCAGCTTCCCTGCCAGAGAGTTACATCACGACCACAGAAGTTAAATAAAACCTTTTCCATTCTGTAATTTAAAAACAGCTTAATAGAGAAGATTTCGTATTAACAGGGTGGTTTCTTCCCCATAGCAGCGAAGAACATGGAAAAATTGACCTGTGCCCAGTTTAGTCTTGACTTGCCTATTCCAGAGTCTTCTAAAGAGATCGTTTCACAGGCACGAAGCTGTGACCCTTCAAATGAGTTCATTTTGATTCCTTAAATAGACAGGTGTCCAGAGAGCACACAAATTGTCTCTTCTTGTCTGGTTTCTCAGAAGAACTTATCATTGAACAAAGCCCGAACTGCACTCAGTCTACAAGGAAAGCAAGATGTGTTTTCAGTAGAACTAGTTCAAAGAAAACAAATGTCAAGAATATCAACTTCTTGTGGTGTTTCCCTAAAAAAAAATTGCGAACTGTCAAACAAGCTTTAACTTTTAAGCCCGGCTAGAAAGTGATGTTGTGGCCCCTGTAGTAGGATCCCATAGAAGAAAATCACTGAAATAGAGGGGCAAGATTGGAAAGGACGTACAGAAACCACAGAAGTCTGCAGTGAGATGTCATGGTTTTTTGTACATTTTTCTCTGTATTGATCTACCTTGGTCTTTTTATTGTGATTAATTTGAGTTTGAGACATGAGCCTTTATGGGTCTCAGGTTCCATGCCAAATCCATCTTCTGATTATTCCTCTGCGTGTCCCTAGTCTAACACACCCATCTATCTGCACACTCTGCATCTTACTGTCAGACACTTAAATAAAGGGGATTAAGAGCTGAGTCACAAAATGCAACTTGAGAAAGATGAAAAAAGGTAGTGTGGGGTGGGAGAGAATCAAGTCCTCATTGTAGCATACCTGTCTTTCCTGGAAATGCTTGGGCTTACAGGTAGCTTTCTGTCTTGCAGCAAGACCCACAGCCTCTCTGACTTCTCTTGCAAGGGGAGGACAGAAAGCTAAGTACCCGGGTGACCTGAGCTTCTTTATCTATGCTAGCACCTCTCCTGCCTTCGCTTAGCATGAAAACCTTTGGCTCTTTCAGAGCAGTTTCCGATTAAAAGACTCACGGCAGTAACTGATTTTTTCTTGTCAGAATTTAATGGCTGCCAACACTAACAGTGAAGGGAATTTTGCCTTCTCAAGATGATGCACTCACATGCCCTTTTCATAAATAGGTGGTTAGTCAGCCAGATAGGGGAAGAGCAGTCCACCCACCAAAACTTGTTATTCCTCAGCTCCCTGCGTTTTTTATTCCATCATTTCAAAGTGCAAACACTGAAGGAAGACTGAACTATTCAGCCACCTGTGCACCGCAGCACGAACACCACAGACGCCCCCATGCTTCACACGGATGCGCCCCGGCCGCTCGCTCCCTTAAAAAGCTGAGACCGTTCTCACGAACGCCAGGGCGCGAGTGCCGCTACCTGCCGCGCTGGCCACCGCCTGCCTCCCGCTGGCCAACGGTAGCCCCCGGGGAAGCTCCGCGGGCGGCGGGTCCCGGAGCCGCGGCAGCCCCCGGGGAAGCTCCGCGGGCGGTGGCGCGGCCGGTGCTGGCGCGGTGCCCTCCTGCCTCGCCTGAACCCTTTCATGAACCGCTTGCCCCGCAGCCTCCCCGGGCCGGGCCGGGCCAGCCGGCCCCACCTCACCCCACCCCGGGCTCCCATTGGCCCCCGATGAAAGTCCAGCGAGCCTCCCGGCTGCTATATATATACATATATGCGGATGGGTGTCTGTCGGCGCGGCTATGGGAGGCTGCAGCATCTTCCTCCGGCATCCCGCCCTCACCTGCGGCCGCGCCGCGATGAGCCCCGCCGGCCGCGCAGCCCCCGCGCAGCGCTTGCTCGCCTCCTCCCTCAGCGCCCTGCGGCCGGCGGCCACCCCCGCTCCGCGGGGCCGCGGGCACCCCCTGGCCGCCCTGCCCGGCCCCCCAAGCTGGCCGCTGATGGGCAGCCTGCCCGACGTCCTCTGGAAGGGGGGGCTCAAGCGGCAACATGAGACGCTGGTGAGGCGGGCGGAGGGATGGGGATGCTGCGGCTGAGGGGGGGAGGCGGGGGAGCGCCTGGCACTCACCGGGGCATGTGTGGGGGGGTTCTTTTCTGCGCTCCCAGGCTGAGTACCACAGGAGGTTTGGCAAGATTTTCCGCATGAAGCTGGGGGCTTTCGACTCGGTGCACATCGCAGCCCCCTGCCTCCTGGAAGCCCTGTACCGCCGGGAGAGCGCCTGTCCCCAACGCCTGGAGATCAAGCCCTGGAAAGCCTATCGGGACTATCGCGACGAGGGCTACGGGCTGCTCATCCTGTAAGTGGCACCCGCGGCACCCGGGGGGATTTGCGGGGGGAGCCGGTGCGGGCCAGGGCGGTTCCTGAGGGGCCCGGGAGATGCTGGTCTTGTTGCACATGCTGTGGGTTTGGGCTGTGGGGGTTTTTTTCGTCTTTCTTTCTTCTTCAAGCCTTTCTCTTTTCAACCTGGCTTTTTTTAATTCAATCTAGGGAAGGAAAGGACTGGCAGAGGGTAAGAAGTGCCTTTCAAAAGAAATTAATGAAACCCAGGGAAGTTGCGAAACTGGATACCACGATCAATGAGGTACGCCACTTTGAGAAACTTTCTCTCTCCCCACTCCCCTGGAAACCTGGGAAAGAAAAGCAGATCAAGTGATGCAGTTTACCTGGATAGCTGTTGGTCTCCACTCCTATGCAGTGGTAAAACCATGAGTTAATACTCTGAAATCATTCTGGGAATAATAAGTACAAACTGATTAGCAGGGTCTGACCCAAAGCGAGACCACACAGAAACCTGTAGTTGGGATTGTCTCTCTCCACAGAACAATGATATGGGCTCCAGCAAACAGAGCTTTTGCTTATTTTTCTTGCATTCAGTGGTTTTTGCCTTTACTGCTTCATTCTTCTGTTTCTCCTGTCAGGGAATGCCTCCCTCTAACTTTTGTGCTCCTCATTGAGTTTGAGGAGCATCTGTGATAAACAGTTTAATCCTCTTTATTGTGAAATGCCAGTTTTATCCCAGTGTCAGACTGAAGCATTTCATCCCTGTGGAGGAAAGCTCAGTTTGTCAAAGTACAAGCAGTAATAGCATGAGAGTCATGTAAAATCCAAACATACGTTAACACAGGGGGAAATTGAGTCTTGTTCAAAGATCAGGAAACAAAAGTCTTCCTCTCTTAGGTGAGATTGTTACCTATTTAAAAGACAGTTGAAATGTTAAATTACACAGGATTTTTATTAGTTGATGTCATTTTATTGACTTCTTTTCTCCCTCTTATCTCCACCACTTAGGTCCTGGAGGACTTCATGCACAGAATAGATGATGTTTGTAACCACAATGGACAAATGGAAGATATCTATTCAGAATTCAACAAATGGTCATTTGAAAGTAAGTTGGTTTTTTTCTGAGAATGGTATGCATTTTATACCTGCCATGGCATTTCAGTTAAAGTACGATCAGTGATGGCTGTAAGCTCATTAGTTCCAAACTATCAGCTACAATACCATGGAAGGTGGGTTGCAGAGAAGCCAGGGGACTGTCAGTAGTCCCCTGCAAAATTCATCAGCAGCTATAAAAACTCTTCTGTCTTGTTATCTGTCTTGTAAAAAAATTCAAAAATAGTCAGAAATCCAAAACCAGTGCATTTTTCTACTGTGGGATCAGATAGCACATGACCATTTTTGTCCACCTCATATTTGTTAATTAACAGCAGCACAAGATCAATTAAATAATCCAATAAGAGTGAAAAAGTACTCAATGTAGATAAGGGTTGGAAAATCCCATTTAAAATGTTTACATTGGGATTGAGAAGCACTGGAATAAGTTACCAAGACAGGAGCCTCCATCTTTTGAAACAATTGAGAGGAACCATCCGCCAGGAATGACTTAGGGCAGAAGAAACTGCATCAGTGGTTGCCAACAAGGAGGAATGGTTGGGTGTAGAGCTCTGCCAGACCTGGCTGCTCGTGGCTGGCTCATCTCACCAACTTGTGTACTGAGTTCCCGAAAGTGGGTTTTTTCCACTGTCAGTGGTGATGGCTGCTTATGGAAAGGGAGAAATAAGAAGTGACAGCTGTAAAAGAGAAAAAAAAAAAGGCAAATGGAAAGAGGTGGAAACTTGTGGAGTGTGGGACGCTGCCAGTGTTTGCAAGTGTTTTCTGGCTGTGGAAAGGGCTAGGAGATGCTGGACTAGATGGCCTCTTCAGGACCTGTTTTCCTGCTACTCAGTTCTCTTCAGCAGCTTTGCCGAATAGCTTACTTGCCAAATACGCCAGCCCTGCTTGGCAGAACGATCTGCTGCTCATGTGAGGGGATCAGTGGTGATTCTTATTTGTGAAGTGCTACTGTAAGGGCATCTTAGCTTGATATACTGATACTTGGGTCTGAGGCAAACTTGCAGAAGGTGTTTTAAAGGGCTGTTCTCACAGGTGTGTGTCATAGAACAGAGACCATTTTTCAGAAGGATAATCCAAGCCATTCTTTGACAATAAATGGTGGACACCATGCACCCTTTTGTTTGTATCATTTAATGATAATATTGCTTAACAACAGGTATCTGCCTGGTGCTGTATGGAAAGAGATTTGGACTCCTGCAGCAGGATGTAGAAGGAGAAAGTTTGAATTTCATCAAGGCTGTAAAAACGGTACGGAAGAGTCTTTACTGGGGCCCCACCCAAGGCGACACTTAGATGTGCAATGCTAGTACTGACCATCTGACTGTCCCATTATGAAATGCCTAATCTGTAGGGGGAAATGTTGTATGGACAGTAGGGTAATCCTGGAAATAGAGTTGTTGGGTTGGTTGGTTAACTTTCTTCTCCCTCTGAGACACCTGTTGTGCAACTTTGCTGTTTCTTGGGTGTGTCTCTTGGAGTTGTGTGAGATTATGCAAATACTCTGGATTTGGAGGTTAGTCATTCCTGCAAGCACACCTGCTCTGTATTTTGCTGCAACTTGGATGCCGATGATGTGTATCTGCCTAATTTTAGCCATTGAAAAGATAGGCATCTAGCCTGGCCTAGTTTTTTAGCTCCATCTTTTGTCAAGGGAGAGAGAGGCACTGCCAAAGGGTGGCTTGTCCCACTCTGAAACAGGTGCCTAAAATAGATAGAATGAATCACCCACTGGAGAAGCCTCCTGTCCTCCATTGGCTGTCCCTAATTTTCAGCTGGATGAGGTCTATGCAGGTTGAGATCCATCCTTTCTGTCCAGGATGGAAAATCTGCCAGAATCTTGACTTTCCGAAAATTCCATCCTACTTTACAATCTAATTTTGTTCAGAGATTGCAAATACATAGATTAAAGAGAGATTTCAAAAACTCTTTCTCCACCACAGATGATGGCTACCTTTGGAATGATGATGGTGACCCCCGTGGAACTTCACAAGGGTCTGAACACAAAAGTCTGGCAGGCTCATACTAAAGCATGGGATGATATATTTAAAACAGGTTATTGTTTTAAACATGATTTGTCTCCTTTCCCTTCATCTCAGTTTCCTACTTGGTGGAATTAACTTTCTTCATACTCACTACTGCCCTACGCTGCTGTTAATTGCTGCCTTCAGCACAGATTGAGACACCTTTGCTGCAGCTAACCACAAGCCTATTCCAAGCATGGGTGCACTCTTTTCTTATGACTAACACTTAGGTCTGGTTGTGGGGCAATAACCAATCCCCAGGGAAGACCCAGAAATTTGGGAGCCAGCAATGTGATGAGTCCACTTTAATCTATCATAAAAGTAAACAGCCAGAGAGTGTATGTTCTCTTTAAAGGCAAGGTATGCCAATGAGCAAAGGAACCTCCCTCAAAGGGACCTCAAAGGGATTTGTTTTCTTGAAACAAGAATATTACATGCAACAAAAGCCTGTTTGCTAAAAAAAAAGAAATGACAGGTTTTTTTGAACAACCTGGAATATAGTCTTAAGTCTTAAAAACACAAGCAATTTAAATCATAAGGTACAGTTTGGCTTTTTGACAAAATTTTCTGTCTATTTAAGATGTATTGGCCTTCAAGGTTGTAAAAATTACTCGAACTCCAGATATGAAGTTAACTTTATATTTTTCAATATCTTCCTAGACAGTGACAGTTGTAGCTAAAGATTAAGAAAGGTTTTGGCACTGATGATTGTAATGCTGAGTGATATATTTCTCTTAGGTATTTGAGTACTTGATACTTCAGAACCTTAGGTCACGCCAGCCACATGTGCACTTATTTGATTGCTTCTTAGTTTATGGGTTTTAGGAAAGACCCCTTAGAACAGTTTTGTTCAGAAAAACCAGTTTGACATGTTCACTTGACATGAATATCTCCTTACTAGGAACTGGTCTTAACAATTGGGATATTCATGAGAAAGGATGGGAAAAATCTAGTCCTTTATATTTAAAAAAAAAAAGTCATGTAGAAATTTGGCATCTATTTTTGTCTTCCCCTAGTAAATCAAAGGCTTAAATTTCCCCTCAGGGAGTCTGAGTGTTAAGTCTCTTTGATTTTTTTTTAACACCTTGATCCCTTTTGAAAATCCAACCTAATAAATTTTACACACTTGTATTTCTGTTTGCTGAATATTTCACTCAATGCATCACTGATTTCCTTTCCTAGTTTAAGAAAACAGAGTTCCTAATAGTTTGCAGAAACTCCTTCAGTTCAGAAGTGATTTTTGTGACTAGGTTTTCTGTCTAAAAAGTGAAAATACCATTATATATTCAGTATAATGCTCATTGCTTGATAAAAGAGCACAGCTTGGTGTCTTCGTTCAAAATCCTGCATGTGAGACATCTTTTTATTTTTATAGTATTTTTAGTGATTTTCCATTAATTACCTCCTGCCCCTCCCTTCTCAGCCAAGCACTCAATTGACTGTCGACTGGAAAAACACTCTGCAAACCCTCAGGAGGATTTCCTGTGTGACATCTATTCTGGAGGACAACTTTCCAAGAAGGAGCTGTACGCTGCCATCGCGGAGCTCCAGATTGCCGGAGTTGAAACGGTAAACCTGACTTTCTGAGAGCCTTTTAAAATTAGCATCCTTCCAACTCCCTGCCTTCTTCCATAACCGAACCATCACAACATCTGGGAGTGAGCTAATCCTGTCGTTGATTCAGTGGCCTAATTGCGAGTGAGTTTTTACCTGATTCTTTCTCTGTTCATTACTCGTAGAGAACAACTGGGATGGCTCGTAATCCCTTAGGTTTACAAAATACCCTAAAGCAGTGACCAACTGTAAATGACGCTTTGAACTTTTGGCAACTTTTTGTTTCTGTCACCACAAATGGAGGTCTTATGTTTCTTTTTGGTTTGTTTCAGACGGCCAATAGTTTACTGTGGGCTTTGTATAACATTTCACGCAATCCACATGTTCAGCAGAAGCTTTTCCAGGAAATACAAAGTGTTTTGGCTGCTAATGAGAGTCCAAGTGCTGAGAACTTGAAGAATATGCCTTACCTAAAAGCATGCCTGAAAGAGTCCATGAGGTAAAATTCTCAAATAATTTGCAAAAAGCAAAATGATCACAAGGTTTTTTACCAGCTAGTGTATACTAGGCAGAAAGAGTTCTCTAGTATACATAATTTTGTTCAGCTTGTTTAAGGTAAACTATGATAGATACAGGAAGAAAAAATGCTGGAAATTTAACCCATTTTGTTTCTTTTACTGTAGATTAACACCATCGGTGCCATTTACCACTCGCACCATTGACACAGAAATGGTTCTTGGAGACTATGTACTGCCCAAAGGGGTAAGTCAATTAATTTAGCTTACTACAATATTTTGTCATTGATTAACTGTCCTGCAAACCATTGAAGTTGGTCATATTTCAGTCTCAAAATGACTTTGCCAAAGGACAAGTCCCAGGATATGGAATGAGGAATTCTCATCAAGAATTCCCATAAACTGAAACCCATACCTGCCTGCACTGCTGTTGGATTTAGACAGAAATATTTTGGTGTGCTATTTTAAAAATTTTTTCAAACTTTCCCATGATTTTCTGAGGAAACTGTGACCTTTTCTATGTTTGAATTAATCTTCAGAGAATTACACATCTTCTGAAGAAACTGCCTCGCCTTTACTGTTCCATTATTTTTTTTCCATCAACAAGCTGATTCACTTGGTAGCTCTAAGCCAATTTGTAATGAGACTCTTTCTAATGCTTTGCTTATAGACCGTACTAATGATAAACAGCCATGCCCTGGGTTGCAATGAAGAGTACTTTAATGGCTGGACTCAATTTAAACCGGAGCGCTGGTTTCAGAAGAACTCAATAAATCCTTTTGCTCATGTTCCATTTGGCATTGGGAAGAGGATGTGCATCGGGCGCCGCGTAGCAGAGCTACAGCTTCACTTGGCCCTTTGCTGGGTAAATACTCTAAAATGGCATTCTGTGCACAATGGCTGGTTGTTCAGCATCTGAACTAATCAGAAGATCTAGAAACCAAAGCATGTTAACTGAAATGTTTGTGTTTCAGCTCATTCGCAAATACCGAATTGTAGCAACTGACAACAAACCAGTCGAAACACTCCATTCAGGAATACTGGTTCCCAGCCGGGAGCTTCCCGTTGCTTTTCACAGACGATAAGGTACGGGCATAAGGGCCTCCTGAGTGCAAGACTTTTCTCTGAACCTCATTTAGAATTTTCATAGAACTGTGAGTGCAAAAGAACAGATGTTTTTCTAAGCTCTATCCTCACAATGGGATGCAGATCAGAAATGGGGAAGTCAAAATGTGTATACTGTTGGAGAAAATAATAACCGTTATTTTCTTATAGCTTCTCCACAGCATTTCTAGAAGACATTTCCTGAAAAATACCATTTGATTTTGAGCATCAATGTACAGATTAAAAAGAAAATGCCCTAGTGAAGGAACAGTACACCAGTAGACTACAGAGTTTAGATAAGAAAACTTGATTTTAGGCAGAAGGACAAAGAAAAGAAATATCTACTTGTAAATAGTCATGACATGTTGCAACTTATTTAACATTTTTGCTTCAAAAAATTGAATGTAAGATTTTCTCTCCTCAGAAGCTTTTACAAATAAGCTAACAAAATAGATTATTTGTATCAAAATTTAAATTGGAAAACTGATTCTTTGATCTAGAATTAAATTCTTAAATTAGTGACATTTAAATACTGTGTGAGATTTATTTGCTGGCCAACAGCACAGCAAAAAAGTCACTCAGTGTAATCTGAGTAAGGATATTAACTCCTTTAACTGAAGTTTGTTCAGTGCTATTTGCTTTTAAATAACTGATCACTCTATAGATTCTTTTTCTCTTTAATACAGCTTGCAGAAAATAAATGACAACCCTGCTGCTGCCTTGTCTGAAAAAATATACATCGATTGGGAAAGCCAAAGCCTAGGGTAACCAGTGGAGAAACTGCAACACGTGTCCCTTGAACAACTGCGGAGCCAGAAATAGTACCAAGAAAAGCTCCCATACTGTTTTATGGGAAAAATGTGGTTAGTTAGTTCAGCTGTACTTAGCAATGTTAAAAGGAAAGAAAAATACCATGCACATTCATATACCTATGCAAATATACTGATTTAGTGCAGCTGAGGGACTGTACAGGATAGAGCTTGGTAATGAGCTGTGGAGTGTTCTGTACAGTTCTTGTTAGTGCACAGTGAAATTATTACAGCCTCAAGCTGTTCAACAGGCTGCCTTGGAAAGAGCTGTTTTCCAGTTTGTGGGGATCGTAGAGGACACCTGAGGGAACAACAGTCACGGCTGAACTGGCCCGGTTAGCTCAGAATTGAAGAACTCTGAGAAATCAGCTCAAGGGAAAAGGAACTCGCTTGGTCCTTATCAAATTGCCAATGTCACAAATTAAATTGAGAAGTAAGATGGCAGTCTGTAATAAAGCTAGTAACAGGGCTTAAAAAATTAGGATACTTAAAGAAGTATACTTTCCCTAATGTTACTCGCTTCCTTAATAAAGGGGAAATAAGGACAAAGGTATATAACAGGATTTATTCCTCATGCCTGCACAGTACTTTGATTTGAACTGTGCAGTTCAAATCAATATACTTTTGTAATACTGTGCCTGCCACATACTCTGCTCATATCCGTAGAGTTTCATGCCTTCAACCCCCACACAAGCCATTTTATCACACCTTTATTGTAAAACCTTAGTGGTCTTTTATTGCATGAAAGGCCTTATCCATAAATGGAATCATTGGAATCCTATGGGTTCTGCCACTATTTAATGACGATTATCCTAACAGGATAGTTACTTCATCATATGAGTAACATAAAATGTATGTTTCAAAGAACCACAGGAAATAAGGATCATAAACATTTCGAAGAGGTCTATTTCTTGTGGAGATTTCAATACCTGTATCTAAAGGTTAAAGCTGTCACTGCCCTGCATGTAATACCGTATGTTAGCTATTATGGTCACTAGTGTATTTTTCCCATTGATGCAGTTTCAAGTACAGGTTTATATAGACAACCATGAATGGTTATTTTTATTTTTTTTACATTCTGAAATGATACATGTTTTTAGCATTTGTTATTCTGTCTCCTGAATTCTTTTTTATTTGTCTTCCTCCGCTGTTATATGTAACCATATTACAATGTGTAAAGCAGTTTGTGCATTAGCTGCATCTTTCTACTCAATTTGGTAATAGTCAATTTTGTAATAAAATAAAGATTTCTATTTTTTTTCTATAAACAGTCTTCTGTAGTTTATTATAAAGTCTTTGTAGCATTACAAAAATCTTGTCTTTCATGATAGCTTCTTGCAAAAATCTTGCTGTGGAGCTTTCATCCCTCTGCTTAATATCCTCAGTGGGCTTGAACTTGAAATTCTCTAAAATCAAATTACTTTAATTCACTAATGAAAAACTTTTACTTTATGATACCCCCGCCCCAAGTTGCTCAATTGCGTGCTATAATGACACCCTGGCTGGGGAGCGGTTTGCAAAGCCCAGCTCCTGGCGGGAGGGAAGGGTGGGCACTGCCCGGCACCCAGCCAGCCCCGGCGAGGTGGATCCTGGCTTAGCAAGTGGAGGGGAGTTAAGCCCTGCAGCTCAGAGCTTTGATGCCAAACTTCTTTTGTGCAGTTGATCTCGCCATTCCCTCAATCCAGTCTAGCCCTACTATTCAGGAATGTGTTAAATCCACACCTACAGCCCCTTTCCCTCTGTATAATCCTATCAGACCTCAGTGAATACTACTGTTAGGAGGCTTTCTGCATCCGTAGCACAGTCAGAACACATTTCTCCTCAACATGCACAGTACTGAGATCTCCAGGGATGGGACTGTTACATTTCTCTGCCATTATAACAAGATAAAATCAATATAAAGTTTTGAGGAAGGATGAAAATAGTTTGAACCTTTGCAGAATCAAAAGAAATGATGTCTATTAAAAAAAGCCATCCTCCCAGCACTGTGACTGACAGCCTGATGGTTAAGCAAAGAGCAAATTTGACAGTTATCAAAACCGCGCTCTTTGCCAAGTCAAGGCTGCCTCCGGCTGAGTGAATGATGGTGTATGAAAAACTGTACAGCATTATGCGAGAATTTTGCTTTTCTGAAAATCATATTGCAATGTGTACTTTAGACCGACTGTCGTTTGTGCTGCTGAAACTGCTCTGACAGCCCGGAGCCCAGGGAGGGTGGGCTGGGAGACCATAGTTGCTCACCAGATCCCCGGGGAGCTCTGGCAGTTCATGCTAAGTGCAAGACTGTGAGGGGAAATTTACCCAACCTGTTACAACTATAATATACACTAAGTCTCTTCTTATGGTATTATAAACTACTATTACTCCATTAGAGCCAATGGAGTTGTGCCAATATGGAACAAATGTTAACAGAAAGTCAGAACTATTCAATTCCAGGCATATCACGTTGCTCACAAATGTTCCAATGATTTAACTTTTAAAGACAACCAAAGAGAAGAGGTGTTATCTGGTTGAACTGACCTTGACAGCCTAGATATCAGCTATTTCGAAATCCTTTATTGCTTCTGTATAGTAAATCACAGGTTATGCTTGCTGGACTGCTCATTATTTTCTCTATTTAAATTTAGGGGACTCAAAGATCTGTACAAGTGTTGCTCTGAGTAAGGTTTTGACCAACTCTATACAAGCTGAGGTACAAATGTGTGCTGTCTTCTGGATTTCTGAAAGTACAATAACCACTGACCTGGAAAATTTTGTTCCGGAAGCTTTGAAGATTTTCAAGTTCCTGAAGTTTTCAAAGAACTTCATTAATGTGCTACCTCAAAGTACATGTCCAAAGCAATTTAACTAGTAAACAGGTAATTATCAAACTACAAAGATAATGAGTGACCAAGCCAGACTTGCACATTAAGAAACCCAGATGGCTTTCTTTCCCTCGTATTTGAAAAGTATGAAAAACAGCATGATGCTTCTGAGATTAATAAATATCTATGAAACCGTTCGCCTATGGTCAGCTGGATAAATTCAGTTCAGTTCTTTGCTTTTTTGAAATGATTTGCTCATTCAGAATTACTTTATTACTTATTAAAAAGACAATGACAGCACTAGTTCCCTGTTATCATTTCCTACAGTTACTCCTCAGAGGAAGATAGATGGATCGTAAAATGAATGGAATTAATTGGCCTCCACATTAACTTTCTCAACAAGGAAGTGAAAAAGGTTCACATATCCAAAAGGAAGCTAATTCTGTTCAGGCTTTAGGCATGTTAGTGCGAGTGATATAGAAAAAGTTGGAGCCAACTAATCTGTGCTTTTTTTATGAATAAAGTATGCCAGTTTTCAGGACTGACAATCTGGCATTTTTCATGCATGTTCTGTTCATTACAAGCTGGCTGTGAGATAGTATGCTCTGAGTCACTCTCTACATACACCTTCCAGTGCCCTGATTAGATAACAGATAATGTGTTCTCGTTTCTCTTCTTTCACACTGAGAAGGATCTTTGTTTACAACAACTAGAGGCAGAATTCATGTCTGTGTCAGTGCTGACTTTAACTGATGGGGAGAAATAAACCAAGCTCTGAAAAACTAATTCTGCACAATGTTCATAGCTAAAGTTCATTTCAGAATAAATTTTCGGAGAACAACTCAACTCAGCAATGCTTAATTTAAATATGTAAAACATCAAATTGACCTCAGTGGGACTGCATGTGTATGTGTGGAGTTTGGAATGCATTACCACTTTTTATAAAAGGAGAAAGTTTAACAATTCCCAGCATGTCTTTTGTGGCACACATATCCAAAATTCATGTAAGGGTTGTAGCTTTAGAAGAAAAAGGCACCTTTTTCTTCAGCTAATTGAAACAAAGGGCCTATTGAAGTTGAAACTACAAGCAGCCTCATTAATCTCTTACCCTGGATGCGTGTGTTGTTCTGAGAACTTGTGGATTGATATACCGTAGTGTGGGTGGCTGCATTCAAATTTTTTTGATGTGTCCTGCCAGGCATGGCTTGGGAAAAAGTATGAATATTACATTATGAAACTGAGCATTGTGCTTATTCATGTACATTTATTCTTGGGTATTTCTGAGTATCAGCTTTCAAGAGAGTCAAAAACCACAAAGATGCTAGTTTGTTTTGTCACAGGAACAGCACATGTCCTGACCTTTCTGGCGATACTGCCAACTCTCCGCTCTCTTGTACTGCAGCCCAGGGCTGCTCCCCCGCTGCCTTAAATCCCTTTCACACACCGAGGTATAAGCCAGGAATACATTTGTTGACACTGAGAAATGTAAACTAACACAAAACTGGTATCGGCAACTAGAGAATCAGTACAATTCTTTGGGCAGGGAGGTGTGACAGGTACGGATGGAGACCGCACTTGGAACCTGGTTCAATGTTACAGTGTACGTTTTTCAAGACAGCGCAACTCTCCCTGTGAATATTACTGTTCACTTTCTTGTTTGTTTATCCAAAAGTATATTAACACCTCATACAATGCCTATCTTGACCCTATCTTCTGTATTCCGATATTCTTCTTTGCTAGCAGAGGAAGGACTACATTGACTTCCATCTCCTGTCCACAGTTTTTGTCTCAGCTGCACAATCAGGACCCTGTGGCTTTGGAACAACATAAAAAGTTAAACTTAAGCTATAGTATTTGGATACAGAAGATGTTTTAGAAAAATTTCCATTGTGGGGTTTGGATGGAGCTGAACACTTATGGAGCAATCCTCCTCCTGACAACGAAAGCAACAACAAGACTTCTTTATGAGACAAAATATTTTTCTCCAAGGGACAATGTCAAAACAAGTGTGGAATGGAATGCATTTTATAATCAGGGTAAATTATACTTTGCTTTCTTGGGCATGTTCCTCTTGACAAGTTTGAACTCTTTGCCTCTAATTGTTAAGGGTGTTGAATGAACTCCAGGCACCTCAAGTCAGAGGAGAAGGGAAGGCACTGGAGGCAGCAGCTGGCAGGGACCACAACAGGGCAATAAAGGGGAACTCTGAGCGTGAGAGTTACCCCTCATTTTCCCAAATTGGTATGCACATTTGTGATACTTTACCCTCCACTATCAACCTAGGTGCCCAGAAACTTGATAGTAAATCAAACAAATCACATCTGATTCATCCTGCTATTGAACAGTGTTCCACATAAAAGCAGGAGATAGGAGAGAAGCAGGAGAACGGTGTGGGTCTTGCTCACCTTGAACTCTCACTGCCAGATGGACTTCCAGCACCATGGAGTTGGCTGAAGGTGAAGAAAGGAAAAATGTTCTCTAAATTTAATGGAAATAATGGAAGGAAGTCTTTGAAAAACTCATACCTCAAGCCGTATGGGTTGCACTTACCTAGACTTTCAAGTTCCCATAAAAATGCACTTGTTACCTCAGTTATACCAATGGAAATCACAAATAGTTTTGCAGATGTGGTCAATGCCTGAATCAAGCTAAATCCCACTTGGTTCAGGGCAAAGGTACCCACATACCTGACCAGCGGTCAGACAAGAGCCAGCTCAATCCATGGGCAAAGGACAGCCTCAGTCCTAAAACCAGGAGCTGCTTTGATGGCTTTGCAGGAGCATTCAACCACAGGCTGCAGATACCCAACTGCGCTTTGGTCAACACACTCATTATGTTGAGGTTGCAAGTTGATAGGATTTAACTGGCTGTCCTACCATAAAGCACAGGAGAAGCCCTCAGCTAGGATCCAAGTTTTAGTCATTTTAAACAGGACTTGCAGAGCATAAGTAGAATAAGGAAGACTTTGGAAGCAAGATTCCGGGCAGTAAGACATAAAGATAGTTGGGTTCACATACATCTTTTGCTTGATTCTGGAGATGCCAAGTTTTGGTACTCCAGAACCATCCTCTGGCTATGTTTAAAAGTCAGAGCAATACAAAAGAAAAAGCTTTAAGTATACATTGCTCTTTGTGACACACAGATTCAGTATCTCATTTCAATGCAAGTGAAAGCTCCAAAGCACAGTCCACTGAAAAAATAAGCAAAAAACAACAAATAACAAAAGAGGAGATATCTTGTATGCAGTCACTGAATGCACTGATATAAAATTCTCAATTAATTGGACATGCTGGACATATTATTAAATTCCTATTGGGAGCTTCCACTGTAGCTTTTCCCTTTTAATAAATGTACGAGAGTTTGGAATGCCACAGAAAGGTGGTTTTAGTCATTAAAGACTAAACCCTGGAGCATCTTGGATTTTCTACCTGATGGAAGCAGGTTGCGTAGCTTGCAAATTTTGAAATCTTTAAATAACCTCAAGGAAGGTTTATGTCAAGGAAGACAAAATAAACTGCTCTTTTTTTAAAAAAAAAATACTTCACATACTTGAATTGCTAATGATATCTGGTACACAGCAATATATATTTACTATACTAAATAGCATACTCATTCTGGGCACTAACTGTAATTTCTAGCTTTGAAAAAATGTGTGGTTTTCTGCTTTAAAATGAAATTGAGAACAATCCTCTGTTTAAATATTTTTACAGGATGAAACAGACTTGTATTTTCTCATAACAGTGTTTCACTGATGACATTCTTTGAAAATCACAGTGAATGGAACATTTGTGTGTGTGTGTACAAAAAATTCAAAAGCCTACAATGAAACATGGATGAAATCTCTAAAAAAACTTAATAAAAATTCAGGATACTTTCTAAACAAGGATGGTGACCATATAAAATTCGCTATGAAATGGAGTTTCTGCTAAAAAATTTCACATTTTAATACAAATTATCAATCAGTAAATGAGGAAGAGATTACTTGTGAGGTGATAAGTAAAGGAATTTGGTTTTAGTAAGGGAGGTGTACAACAGCGTCTAATATTTAGCTTTGATGAACATAGACAAATCATTGGAAGAATAGAAATTTGTTAGATAATATGAAATAATGCTGGGTTGTTATCAAGAAAGGTATAAAAAGTCACATTTTGCTACAGATCAAAAGTATACCTCCCTAAAGAAAAGCCTTAGAATAAAAAATTGATTTTTTACAAAGAAAAAGATAATATCTGGCCATTAATGATTTATTTAAGGAAAAGATGTTACCATTTTAAATAACAAGCATCCAAGTACGCTTTGCTATTAATGGCAACCAGGTCAATTCAAAACAGTACTCCATAAAAATGTTTAATAAACATGATTTATCCATCCCAAAGCTTGAAAGAAATGCTAATTAGACTAAGAATAACAATATTAGTTTTTCTCACCAACTCCCAGAAAAGAAGAAAATTGAAAGATATGTTACTCAAGATATATGATGGGAATTTGGCTCCATAAGATATCATGCATTTGCTTTTCCTAAGAAAATGTAATATTTCAAAGTTCACATCCAAGTGCCTTCTTTTGAAAGGACTGATAAAAAGTGCAGACTGAGGGAAGCATATGCAGTGAAGCGAAATATTGTTTTATCAGCTTTATTAAAACCAAAAGCAGTGCTGCATTTTTGTGGAAGTTTCTGCTCAACACACCTGTCTATTAAATACTATTTACATGCAGATTGAAAAAGCCTTTTCAGGGAACGAAAGTGCAGTAGAGTTATAAGCAGAATGCAGGCCCATATTCGTAAGAATTATTTTTTTTTGAGGCCTCTTTAGAAAGGATGCTTTCGTCATTGATTTAGACATGTAGGCCTTCAATGACATTCACTAGCTGTCAATGAGAGTTAAACTCTGCAGCCTCTTCTGAAAATGGAAAGGGCTTGCCATAGGAGCCATTCACACCAATTCAGAAGAACAGATAGGGTAGTTGTGTGAATTTTTTTAGGTGTGGTTAGTTAACCTGCAATAAAAGAGATTGCACCCCAAGGGAACTCTGTGGGTTCACAGACTAATTGTGGGCTGTTGTCCTCCACCCCTCACAGGGTCATGTAGCCTGATCTCTCTTAGCCATGAGACTTTGATCCAGACAAAAAGCTTTTTTGCAGGGTTGGTTTTAGTAGGATCAGAGAGCTGCTCTGACTCATCTCTTGGCTACAAAATTGCTGGAGTCAACAGTAGGAAAGTGGCATGAACACGTATCTGGGGGACACCCTGACACCATGGAGTTGGAAAGGGCAAGATCTCCCCTTTCTGAGCTGCAGCATGCCTTTATATTTGTCAAAGGAACCAAGTAACTCTATCTGTAGCTGCACAGATCGACCCAGGGATTGATTCCCAAGATCACTCTTGAGAGAAATATGGGTGCTAAATGATTTAGTTTGAGATGCAGACACTCAGGGTCTTAAATATTTAGGCGAAATTAAGGCATCTAAATCCAGGGTGATTTCTTTTTTTTTTTTTTCACTTTGGATATGCAAGAACCTCTCAGGAACTTTCCTTCTGTTTTGAACATATCAGAAAAGAAGAATGAATTGCAAAAGCTGTCCTTGTTGCTGAACCATGGCAAAACAGATTTCCAGCAAAGGGGCACACTCAGAGGGAAGTCTGGCAGCCAATGCATGGGAAGACATGCTTGAGAACATTTTCCAGGACGCAGGGTAGCTTCAAATAGAGTTGATTCATAACTCTTGCAAAGTTTCTTTTGCCCAAAGGCAGAATTGAAAGAGAAACTAGATCGGCTCATTGCTTGAGGAATCAAAGAGTTAGCTGTGAGCCAACGGTGTGCAGATATTCACCGCTCACTGAGGGGTGGGGAAGTTTTATTTATATGTGGATAGAAATGAATGGAATAAACATTTAAAAATAGCATATTATACTACCTCCAGGTGATGTTCAGGGAGGGATATGGCTGATGCCAAATATTTGATCTGTGCTTTCATCCAACAACAGGGTTCTGGCAGGTACCCTTAGAAAGACAGAGCACGTTTTTCTGCATATTCAATAGCCCCTCGGGAAGCCACTGTTTACTCCAAGCCCCTCTTGGGTTGTGATTGGCACCCAATGTCCTTCACTGGAAAAGGTAACAGATTTTTGAGGACATGAGGAGTATTACGCTATATATAGAAGTCAATGGGATCCAGGGACAAACAATAGAAGAAGCAACTGGCAGTTCTGGGGAAAATCAGAGCTCCTGGGCAAATAAAGAAGTAAATTCTGTGTAATGGAAATAACAAGCTCATAAGGGAAGTTAAACTAGAGGGTGTTCAGACAGATCACACAGCAATCACTAACACGCCTGTCTCAACAGACAGAAATCAGGTACAAGAATGATGGGGATTATGAAAGGAAGTGGATATTGTGTTTGGTTGCCCAAGCCCTCGTGTTGGCACATGGCCGGCGAGTGGGGCAGCCTCGGCCAGGCACAGAATGCCCTGGGAAGGGACATGGTGCAGGACGTGCATGGCACAGACACGTGGGGACAGATAAGCTGCTGAGAAACATGCTTGTATGGTCATAATGAAATGCACTATTCAAAGCATGACCATCTGCTATCTTCTTACCCCTTCCCCAACAGTCTCACGGGATGCTCAAAATTTTACAACAAAGTGGCCGTGCAGCCCTGTGAAGAAGCCACATGCCTAATGCTGGCCACCCTCAAACTCCTTCACTTGTTATTCTTCTTTCTGGGGGGATGTTGCACTTCTGTGCTATGTGTGTTGAAGCTGACAGCTACTGGTCTTTACACCTGGCATAGGGCTGGTGCCTTTTATGGCTGCTGAAAAAGAATGGGAACTAGGTTTGCTATTTTTTTGAACAATCCTGAAATTTCAAATCCTTTTGTGTTTGGAAAAAAATGACATTAAATGAAATGACATTAAAATGAATTTTTTTTCAAAATCAAGTTTGGGAGAGAGAAAATACTTTGGGATGAATGCAAATATTATACTTTGAGAAAAAGAATCTTCTAGAAAACTTGGAATTGTTTTTAAAACACAGCAGGGCTGGTCAAAGAAATTATGCCACGACAAGAATTTTTCTTTCAGTCAAGCTCCTAACTGGTAGCTTTCAACACTATCATGTCAACAACTCTTCATTTTCATTTTGAAAAAGCATTTCAGGAAAGCTGCCTTAATCTCATGGCATGTTTTGATTTCAAAAAAGTAGCTCCATCTTCAAACATCTTCAGGCACAGCATCATCAAGCACATTTCAGCAACATTAAATTGCGTAAAAACCTTGGACAAAGTTGCTCTGGGTAGAAAGTGGCCAAGAAACTCCTGAGCCTGCTTTTAAACCACACCCTTTCCCCCAAAGACTTTTAAATCTCTGCGAGCTATATGGTAAACACTCCTTTACTCCTTGATTAATGATTGCAGCATGAATGATAGCCATCTAAAATTTTGCAGATGGTGATCAAACTATTGATATTTTGTGTGTGAAAAGACTAGGTACGTTTTACACCTCCACAGATATGTTCTTGGTATACTTAGTTCCTTCAGCACCAAAATTCTGATTGACTGGATAGACAACCTGCCCCATGAAACCTTTCTCTGCTCATACAGTTGAGAAGACCCCAGTGAAACAGTCTGTGATCAGATGCAGAGAATTTTATTAATCATGCTTGTCAGACATATGTGAGGCTTCACACAAACACTGGTTGAGTTAGCAGGAAAAAACATTCATTGACCTGAGTAAGGGTATTCATCAGAAAACTTTACACTGGACTTCTGTCAAAGGTTGCACCTTTTTTTTTGATGTGTGGATAACACTTAGGTTATTAAGAAGTATGTAACCATTGCTCCCTTTCCTGCATGATCTTGTTTTAGCATATGCACACAGAATCAACTAGTTTATTTTCAGTAGCTAATCCAGAGCTTGAGTTTTGCTTATATGATACCTAGCATGGAGGACCATACTTTAATTAGGCAGTGTCATTCATGGCGAAAACCTGCCCTCTGAACCATTTCTGAGAGTCTGTGTAAAACTTGGTAATATTCTTAGCTTCCATAGAAATTATAAATACTTTATTATTAGTGACTTAAAGGGTAGATATTTTAAAATCCCAGGTAGCAGCATTTGACTCAAAATTACTTCTCTACTTGCTCAAAAACAGGCAAACTCTGTCTCCTTTGATTCCTCTCAGAGTACTCTCCTCTCATTTCCTGCTGCACATTTCCAAATTTATCTTGTACAATTGGATAGAAATCGAGGATCCATCAATTCTCACCCTCAGTGCTTATCTCAGCCTGTCAGATGCCTTTCTCCTTCGCTCCTGGATAATCCCCACACATGTGTCTCACCTAACTACCTACTTTCTAGCATTCCCCAGGCAGTTTTCTCAGCCTGTACCATATCTTCCTTGAGACAAGCTGAGCAAAACCAGGCAGGGCAATGAAGATAACACATTCTGCCCATGTCCATGACTGGACTACCAAATTGTGGCCAGAAGGCTTGTTTTAGCACAGTTATTGCCTAAGCAAGCTTGTGTAGAGAGTGACTGCAAAAGAATATGGACCTGTTGCCATTGATGAATGACATCCAGTAGCTGAGATTAAAAAAAAAAAAAAAAAAGAAAAAAAAAAAAGGGAATGTGCCACATAGCATCTCTTTTGATCTTTTTCAAGGAGAGGAAAAATTTACAGAGTGTGTCTAGACAAAGTGATGATTCATAATCTCTGCAAAGTCTTGCAACTGCTGGGGGGAGACAGGCTATAGCCAGTATGACTTCTTTCTTCTAGGCCCTTTCTGCTTTTTGTTTTTGCCACTGTTTCTTCCTGAGGAAGGGCATGGGGAAAAATTAGTCATGAGTGTCTGGAGGGATCTGGAGCAGCTCTTACACCAAATATTTGTGCTGTTCAGCACATCCCAGAAACAGGAGATTTAACTACTTCACTGTTAATCCCTGAAAGTTCAGATAATAATGAATCAGTTGTAAGAGAACTGTAATGTAGCCTGTTTCTTATTAGATTTGGGTCCCATGGTTGACTGAATTTTAAGATAAGAGAGGCATGACTCCACGTGTAAGTATTGCCATTGAGATGAAATACCTTTGGATGGCCTATGACTGAATAAACACGGAAGGTGCTTTAGTGGCATTAATTATTGGGTGAAAGTCTAACTATCACAGATTCTTATTTACAGGAGATAAGGGCTGACGACTGGAAAGTCAGACAATTACCTGTGCATCTCAGCTGCATGGAGAAGTCAGGAGACTTTATACTGTGCTTTCAGTATACTTTTAATTTTAAGCTTGTCATGATGTTGCTAGTGATACATGTGGTAGCTCCTTTGTAATTCCCATGTGATAAGGCTCGGTTGAATGAGTTGGGGCAGTGTATGTTTCCTCTCCAGCAAAAATGCCCACATCTTTTAGGTTTTCCTCACTAAACTGGTTTGACTTGTGCTAAATGTTTTCCTAAAATAAACTGTGTCACTACTTAGTGTCACCTCCTGAATTCTTTTGTCCTAAGAGGCTTATTTCAAAACTCTTATACTGAGTGAGTCAACCTCAGAGTCAACTGCAAAGGAATACCTGCAGGAAGATACGTCTGGCAATGCCATGTCTAAAACATTTTCTGCAGCCGCTTTGAGCTCCAGCTGGAGGAAGAAATTCCCTCATGTCAACAATTTCCTACTTAGTTGCGCTTTGCTAATTGGCTTTAGAGTTTGTTTTATGGCAATTTCTCTTTCATTTGTCTGATATTTTTTCCCCTGTGCTGATGGTGAACAGTTCTTCAGGCAGGGAGAACAACTTTTTGGTTAGTCGTTATATGCTGCAGTGTTCAATCCTGTCTTTCTTGAATGCTGAGAATATTTGTCAACTTTCTTGTGAATTGGGAAGTGTCCAAGAAATGTAGTTTTGAGTGGAATATCTTCTAGAATGGGTAGGTTCTCAGCTCCATCAGAACAGGCCAAACTAGGGATTACTGCAGTCACAGGATTAATACTGGCAGCTTCATAACATTGAAACTGAAATCTAATACTTTTTTTTATTTAGAATTGACTTTACTGTTGGTTTGTATTCATTTTTACTATAGTTAATAAAACATATTAAAACACCCTTGAGCTTCATTTAAACTCATAAGCTGGAAATTAAAAGAAACATTTGCTATATATTAATTCGGAAATATTACCAAAAGAGAGATTGCAAATAAAGTAGGTGACGCTTACCTGCTTTTATTTAACACAGTGTTTATTCTATAGCTTCTGAGGAGCTAGCAAGTGAGTATCAGGGATCAGTACCTCCAGGTATCACAGAGTTAGTATAGTATGTGTTTTCTACTAAAAAAAATTAAAGTTTTATCAGGATTGGACTTTTGTGTGTCTATTTTTGGCATCCTTCAGTTGAAAAATGCACTGGCTGAACTTGCACTCCCGACCTCTCCATGGTGTTTTACTATTAATAGAAAAAGTGTTTACTAAGTAACCAGTCCCACAGTGCATGAGAATACATTCCCACTTCTTTGCAATCTGCTTCTGTGAACTTTATGACTTACGATACCCACTTAAAAAACAATAGAGGGCTCTGCCAGGGCACCCAAGCAAGAAGGAGCAGGTGCCCGTGGTGCTGCTGGTGGCACAGCGCTGACTCAGCCCCACGCTGCCTGCGGGACCACAGCCTGGGCTGGCTGCTCTGGGGGGCAAATGTCCCCCTGCCCAGGGACCCAGCAGCCACAGCCTGAATATGCAGAACCAGGGGCAAATTGCTACAAGATTCCTACCTCAACATTGATGCAGGAGAGGAGCAGCTCAGGGCTGTCAGGAGGATGTCTCCCAGAGCTGGGGATGCAGGGACAAGTGGCAGGTGCAGGCTCACAGGTCACAACTGCAGATTTCTCCCAGACTCTCTGAGAATCACAGAACAATAGAATCATTTTGGTTGGGAGACCTTTAAGATCGTCAAATCCAACCATTAACCTAGCACTGTCAAACTACCACTAAACCATGTCCCTCAGCACTACATCTACATGTCTTTAAATACCTCCAGGGATGGTGACTCCACCACTCCCCTGGGCACCCTGTTCCAATGCTTGACAACCCTTTCAGTGAAGAAATTCCTCCTAATATCCAACCTAAACCTCCCTGGTGCAACTTGAGGCCATTTCCTCTTGTCCTAACACCTGCTTCTTGGGAAAAGAGACAAACCCCCATCTCGCTAAAACTTCCTTTCATCATATTATGAGCTGGTTTGGGTCTGAAAAGCAGGGAGGAGTTCATGCACAATGATAATGTGGGTCATGTGTATAAACCAAAAATGCCACCATGGGTTATGGTGCAGAAAGTGGGCGTCAGTGTCAGCATGTGGGTAACTGGCCCATCGTAGCCATCTGGACTCAGAAGAGAGGAGAAAAAACAGCAGGAAAACCAGGCCAGGAGAGCTGCATTTATTTCAGAGCAATATATGATACTCTTATGTCTACTGGTATTTTTACTTGAAAGGTTAAGTAAGAACCAGAAACAGAGTATTTGCTACTCTGTTCCAAGAATAATATTTGAACTAATCCAGCAACTTCGATCATCTGACTACACACAATGTTTATTTGTAAAAAATGGTAACATTTTTCTAGGCCCGTGTGGATTTCCCCTCCTTTTGATCTCTACACCCCCAGCTTTCCTGCAAGGGATTAATCCATATTTATGTTCACATAAGAAATAAGGTGTCCTTTGTTTTTAAATTTTCCAAACTGGACCGGATTAATACATAAATAATAAAAACATATAAAATAACTTGTTGCTCTCCCCTGCTCTTACAAGTTAAACATTCCTTCTCATGGGCACTCTTGGAGTAAGATTTCCACCAGTTCTTATCAGTTCAGAGCACACAGATACCATTCCTTGGGTAAAGGTGAAAAGGCTCTTACAGCCAGAATAGTCGGAGCAGAAGGTTTGGAGTGGCTGTGTCTCGGGGCTAGGCTGGAGCCAGAATGAGTTGGCTGATAGCATAATAAATACATGTAGATTATGACTTTCATTTGCTAGACCATATGAACTCCTCTGGCTCTGATCAGTGAAGCAGGAGACAATTTAACCCTCACCCAGAGGACTGATGGGAGCCCCTGACTGTTCTGAGCCAGCCCAGAAGACCTCAACTCTCAGTGGGAAAGTCACTGCCAGTTATTTATCAGTGGCGTGTGAAAAAAGGAATGTAGCTAGGCGCTGTTCTTTCAAAAGTGTTTTTTTTTTCAGCCATTTTCTCTGTTTTCCACTTACGGTTTAGTTGATGGCGTATTATTAAAGAAAACTGATCAAGCACAAGGAAATGCGTGTGGTCATTGTCACCAGCCCTGGCAGGAGGAGGTTTAAGTTACTATATTTGGTCCACAAGATTCCTTACATTTACTTTGATTTAAAGCTTATATCTCCATTAATTGTATACCTCCATCTTATGACAACAGACAATATCCCAGATGCACAACATTACTTTCCTGTTTTTGATGGTAAAAAGGATGTGGCTGGCTGTGCTGGAAACAACCATTTCCATTTTCTAGACAGACATCATTAAAGCCACAGTAGCCTTTGCCTCAAGAGTCTTGTTCTGGAAGAGAGACTATCATTAATTTTGCATGTTAATTCCTTGTTTTTTCAGCTAGAACTGCCAATAAAGACAGTTGTGGGCATCTTGTCAAGTGAGGCTTGAATCAAGATCACTTCCTTATTGCACAGAGGATTCCAAAAACATTCAGAATGTCACTGGCAACAAAGACATGAAAGTCTTTACAGGCACTGTTTTTCCTTTGCCATGACAATGTTTTGAGAACTGTTATAAAAATTATTTCCTACAGCCATTTCCTCCTGAATTCCCTACAGTTTCACTGAGAATTTTCTGCTAGAACTGGTTCTGCATCAAACTTCTTTCTCTTTCACTCTCTCACTCTCACCCAAAGCAGAAGCACCCTGAATCCCCCATCCTAAACCCTGTGTTTGGTTTCGCATTTTCAGTTATTCTCCCCACTTCCCATTCCATCTACATGTTGCACAGTCTTCCAAGTCCAGGTTGTTGCAGCCAACAAAACCATTGGGTAGACAGTGGTGTGCAAAAGTCTAGTTGGGGTTTTCTTTAACTTTCTTGGGCAACCTGTTAGAAAAAAGCTAGTATAAAACAATAATCAGCTTATAGGAATTTATTGCAAAAGTTTGTTCCTCCTTCTTACCAGCAATGAACTGCATGATCTGAAATGGAATACGTTCATTTCAGAGAATGGATGAGTGAGTTTGCTGGGATTATCAGGCTTGCTTATGAGTAAGAGCACTGCCCTTGCTTTCAGCAATTGTCGATCTAAAGGAAAACAGTTTGCTTCTCATTGTTTATCTTTTATTAGACACTATTAAGGGTGAAAAAACAACATTGGAATTTGAGGCCTCAGAAACCCCGTGCTAGTTCCTTGGTAGTGTAACAGCCCATTTTACTAGCTGGGCAGCCCATAATAGCTGTAGAAAGTACACAAGGAATTTATCTTTTATTAATCAAGACATGGCTTTTCCAAACAAAAAACGTTTTCAGTAGAATTGTCTTTTATAACCAGTCTCAATCTTCAGGTATGCAACAACTCAGCCTACAACTTGCAGGCAGTATCTAGACCATCAAGACAATTAAAAGAGTACTCAGCCCGGTCTGGGAAATGCCTTTTCTTGGGGGCAATCTGGGAACACGGAGAGAGCAGGTTGCAGGCAGGCTTGATTGCATGGGCAGCAGCAACAGCCCAGTCCTGGCTGCTCCCTCCTCAAGCCTTTTCCCAGCATGTCCTTAAGAACTTGCTGAGTGAATTAACTGCACATCCACGGTGCATCCAGTGCTTCCAGGAAAGCATTGAGTTTTGGGAAAACACGAAATATAGTCATGTTATGTGTGCACAGCAAACCTAGCTCAAACTGGGTCTACTATGTGCATGCAGAACAAACATAGAGCACGAATCCCTTATGAGATAAGGGAAAGGCCAAAGAGTGCAGCCCATCCCAACAGTGACATGAGTACGTGACCCACTCTGCCCCACCGGAAAACAGGGGCACTACTGCGTGAGGTATGAAACACACCTGTACTTTTCCTGAGAACTTCAACACTAGTCATCAGTTAAAGGAAAACTCTTACATTTTTCAGGTTTTCGTTTTTTTTTCCTTTTAATTGGAAATTTGGAGAAGAATAAATATAATAGAGGTGGGGTTTTTTTCCTGAAAGTGGCCCCAAACTGTGTAAACTTGCAGGTTAAGTGCTCAATTAAAAGGTCAAATTATCCAAATAGAAAACTGAAGTGTCAGGCAATAATTGTCTACTGGACTCCGTTACCTGAAGAGTTCATTGCACACTGACCTCGTTTAAATATTATACAAGCTAGTGGTACGTGGGGTACTTCCTACCAGTTATTTATAACTCTTAAAAATCCGGAGCTAAGAAAATATCAAGATCACTCTTCCGAAGTATTTTAATACGAAATTGCAGGAACCATGGACACAATAAAGGTGCTCTTAGAATTCCCAACCAAAATTTTTGTAGAAAGAAAGTAGTCCCTGTCACCAAAGACTTATATTTATTTAACATGATACTTAAACTATTACTAATACTTGCTAAAGAAGTCCCATTTTATGAGCCACCCCCAGGTCTCAGCTCTGTGCCCATACTTTTCCTGTGTGGTATCTATTATGACTCAACATTTCAAGCTCATTCTTGACTTCTGACCAAAAACTCAGCTTCTATTTATACTACCTCTGTCTCTGGCAAATCAACAGGGATGGTGACATGTGGTAATCACATCTACCGTAATCCCTGCTCAGAGCTGTTTCAAAAATTAATTCAATTCAATGCTTCATAACCAAGCTTTTACTTTGTAGCTCTTGCTAAAAAAAAAATAGCCTTTTGGTTATGTCCAGAATAAGCCATTGTAGCTCATTTTTCATTTTCACAAATGAAGAAGGAAATATACGTGACGGTATTCTACTGAATAAATTTTTGTCCAATTGAACTAGGAGTTCTTGTTGGCTACATATAAACTGCACGGCAAGACTGGTGACTACATTCACCTGGAACATCCTTTGGCTATAAAAAAATACCATCCTATGGTATTTTTTACCATACCCCAGGGAAATCAGGAGAACGGTGAAAAGAGTTGTGCAAAAGTCTCATCCTGGCATGGGCCTGGGGTGCACTCATACATCTAAGAGGGGACTATTCTTCTCTTTGAGCACAAATCTGAGTGCCAAGGTTGCACATGCCATCACCTGAAAAACACAATAGTATTTCTATAATGTTATAGTTATTAATCTTCATGCACATTAGAGGTGGTTTCTAAAGCTTACTAAAATTGGTGGGTTCCTTTCCATTGGGTTTAAACATGATTAGATGAGGCCTGAAATGATTCTGTCTTTTGCATTCAGCAACCCTGATGGTGCCACATGATACACAGATCCCTTTCGCTTCTTACTTGTGTGTCCCCTCTGGCTGAAGTCACATGCTAACTGCAAAAACATTAACCACTATGTCCTCTTTAAACCCAACTTACTATCAGCAGCAGGGAGGCCATAAGCTGGTGTTTTCTGGGAGATGTGGCCTATTTCTGATAAGGGCTATCTAATCACTTCACAAAGTTGAAAAGAGATAGTAGGAACAAAAAACCTGCCAAATATATATTACTTCTCTTTCTTTTAGAAATCTTGGGCACTGTAAGCACACATCATCTAAATACAATGATAAAAAGGCTTCCTGAGTCATCGGTTGGATTTGTTGTGAGACCTGAGTGAGTTAGCACTGACATATGAGTCACATTAAATCATTAACCCCACCTGAAAATGTCAGCATGGACTCTATGACCCCAGGGAACAAATTTAACAACACAAAAACTTGATGTGAAAAAGCTAGCTTTAGAATGAGGTTTGTTGAGACCAAACATAGCCAGTCCTGTGGCTTGAGTGACAACCAGAGTCATGTCATGGCTTACAAATAAGTGGGGCCTGGGCTGGACCAGAAGGGGAGGTAGATGCATCTTCAGAAAGTTTCTCAGGCCTAAATTGGACTTTTTGTCCAAAACAAGAACAAAATAATAAAGCTAGAATAGGAAGTAGTTTGGCTGTCCAAGGAGTTGATCATAACAGCTAGTATAGTCGTGTCCTGTCCAATCCATGCTAGAAAGAGAAATTTGGTAGTTAAAGAAATGTTTAAGTTACTCTTAATTAGCCAACTGTAAAAGAAAGATCTTAGCTTCTCCCGGATTTTGGTTGTATTTCTTTATTTAAAAGGCAATTAAAATGATAACATGCTGGGGAAAATAACTCTTTTTTTTTTAGGTATGTATGTGTATGTCCTTGACCTGATGATACCTACATATTATTTTCACAGCTGTGACTTACAGTTTTACTACAGATGCTAAAAACAGACCAGGCCATGAGTATGCCATGACAAGAACAGCTCTTTTGTAGCCGCACTCTCCATTCAGTCACCACAGTCTGTCTATTTTAATAACACAAGGGAAACAGTGTTCATTGTAGCAACGTGAATTAAAACCAGAGTGTTTAAAAAGATTACTCTTTTTCAGAGGTTGGCAATTAAATAGTAGAAATGCCACTTCCAGTTTGAGTTGTGCAAACATGCACATACATGCAGTTAATCCGACAAGTTTGTCCTTGGTTGAAGGCAAAAGTGAACAGATAGAACATTCCTTTGTAGGAGGGAGGAAGTGGTTGGAAGCACCCGGGAGGGGTTACGAGGCACGAGATTGTATGAGAGTACCCCATTTTGAGTCACAGAAATGTTCAGAAAATTAACAATGAGGTTGATTACCTAGTGACACTTGCTGTCAGTGAGGAAAAGGCAAGGCAGGGGATGGTGTCTTTTCTGTCAATGGAAGTTGCAGGACACAGATGTCATAAACAGTTGTGTAAAGTGTGTCCTGAACCTCAGCCCCTTGCTGACACTCAGGATTACAGAATCACAGAATCATAGAATGGTATGGGTTTGGAAGGGACCTCTGGAGATCATCTAGTCCAGCCCCCCATCCAAAGCAGGGCCACCCAGAGCAGGTTGCACAGAAACATGTCCAGGCGGGTTTTGAATGTCTCCAGAGACGGAGACTCCACCACCTCTCTGGGCAGCCTGATTGAGCACAGATTAGGCAAACTCAGTTTCAGACTACCCTATACCAGTTGCCAAATAAGTCAAAATCCCCTGGTAAGGCGAACTCTGCCAAATTCCCAGATAGTCCAAATCCTAGGTTTGACCTTTCAGATGGCCCTTAGCTTGGTGTCAAGGACAGCATATGGCTGAAAGGTGGTTTCTGTTGGGGAAATTATGCAAATTGTACTGGCTTGGAAAAAATGTGTTGGTTTTAACAGGATTTCACTTGAGGCAATGAGTTCTTTCTAGTCCAGAATTCATGAAATGACTGCAAAACAATTATGCAAAGATAAACATGGTGGACAGCTACAAACCAGACCAAACAGGTTTGGAAAGGCAAACTTCCAAAGTCGTACCTGCAGGATGAGTTGAGAAGGCCAGAAGTCCACATGCTCAGATTGTAACTACTGTAATGTCCTCCAGGAACTTGAACCTGGATTGGAAGAAAATAATGGACCAAATAATGGACAAAATTGAAGCTTGCTGGAACAGTGGAAGCTTTTGGTGGATACAATACTCTCATTTGGTGGAAATAATATGAAAGAAAATGGCTTGTTCCTAGGAATGTTCTTCTTTACTATAGTTACCTAGATGCCAACTAAATTATTGAACAATTAGACCATGGAACCATTGGAATTACTATTTCAGGTGAGACCTTTGGTCAGTCAATGATCCCACTGTCTCCAGGAGTGATCCAAGACCTTCAAAGCAAGGCAGGAGAGAGATGGTTTTAGCTATGTACCAAACATATTTTTCCTCATTAGATGTCTCTCAATATCTAGCAAGAGATTGTCTTAAATCCTAAAATGTTTTATTTAACACTATTTCAACAGCACATCAGCAGTAAACGTGGTCATCCTGCATTTTTTTTCCTGCAGCAGCCAATATCCTTTGAAAGTTTCTGAAATTTTAGCTTCATATGTGCTGTGGTTCAGCCCTTGCCATTTGTAATGGTCACTGTGTTCACCAACACAGCAGCATTTGAAAAAAGAAGATGCCAAGCCTAAAAGTGCAAGGTGTGAGGTCATGAAGGAGACAGGTGCGGCAGGAGAAACGGCATTTACCAAACTAATAAATTCTACAGTTTATCAGGGATATCAAGGAGCCAAATGATGACACAGTTAATTATATCTGAAGTATTGCTGTAATGATTAAATCCAAAAAATCCCCAAGTCCATAAGAAATGCTAGTTGTGATGCCTCACCTCATGACATGTGTAACTGACCTTGTTAATGAGATTGATGGGGAAAGTGAAATGCAAATCAGACAGTGTTCCAGGCACTCCCCTATGAGTCACTGTTGCAGCAGATAACATCAATTAGAAATGTTGATTGCCAATTTTCCATTCTTTCCCCAGATATTGCTTCCTTAACATTGCCCTTCACATATTTCCCTTTCTTACACTGCTGAACGTACTCCTCTGAAGAGCTCCTTCCTGTCAATCATTTGCCTGCAGCTCTCACCAGCTTTTGGAGTGAGAAATGCAAGCATGCGATGCAAGTGAGAGTCTGCCCTCCGAGAATCCTCATTTGTAATTCAGAAACCACACTCCTTCCAGCTGCCTACATCATTCACTTGCAATTAGCAAGGCACATAGTTTCCCAAATCCATTTGCAGAATTTGCAGTAGTGGCACTTAATAACGGCATTGCCAGACAACAGGCTCCCACTGATTTAGGGCATTCTTTCTGTAAGTACCAACAAGGGTTATGTATCTGTCATCACAGCAGTGGAAGTAGAGAATGACCTTCTGTTGGGCTCAAATGTTTGGGTCTTGTGCTGCAACGCATGGGCTCAGCCCATTTGAAAATAGACGAATGCAAAGTGATTCAGGGAAGGTTACACAGGCAAAAGTGTATTGAGCATGAACACCTAGCCAAAATCATCCTATCTTAAATAAGGATTAAGGCAAATTATTTTCATCAGGTAAGTCTTACATTGGCAAATACAGTGGGAGGGAAATTGTTCTTAGATGTGGACGAAATTACTTAAATCCTGTGAACAATTTTGTCAAGAAAAAAAAAATAGAGAAAAGTATTCCAATACATTTAGAAGTTTTGCTTTCATTTTGTAAATTCTAGACATCTGGGTTTTTTTAAATGAATTAGAGTGGGTTATGTAACGCATAGTTTCTGACCAAATAAAATTTTCCAGATGACCTCGCTTATTTGAGGATTTCTTTTCACTTTTTTGAGAAGTATTTTCATTTTGAGTCATCCCTGAGTAATTTTTTCTCTCGTTGAACTGCAGTGCTCATTGGTAAGAGTCAAGAGATGTTTCCCAGATCACCTGGTGAATGGGAAAAAGACAAAGGGGTTCCCGTCTTTAAGTCTAATATCACAAATGGAAAGCTTTGCTATCTGAAGGCATTCTGTTTTACCAGAAACATCTCTGACTGTTCACAACAGTGCTGAATAGGTTGAACTACTCAGAAATGAGTGTTTGCAACCCAAAGCATCAGCACCCAGGTGCGGTTTTACCTTTTCAGGAAGTTTGGGACCATTCCACAGTGGTGAAGTTCAGCTCCAAAACAGATGCCAGACTCTAACACCTCTCATGTTGCCTTTTAAATCACAGGGGCAGTTTCATTTCTGCCTCTTTTGGTCCAAAATGCTGAGCTCAGTGAGAGACTCCTCGTCGAATGCGATTGAAAGCTGCCATCTGCTGTCGGGCTGCCGAGGGCTGGACCTGCCAGTGCAGGCAGCAGCATCCCTGGGCTCCATCTCTTGCATTTCCTGTCAAAATGAGGAAAATGTTTCCATCAGGGTGAATTATCCCCGGTTTTACATTTCAGAATTGTTGCAGTATGAAAGTTGTGGGGTTTTATATATTTTTTCTTTGTCTCGTGCATTAGAGTTGCCATCATCTCCCTGATTCATAATTTAAAAAAACCCAAACAAACAAACCACCACATCACTACAAAAGTAGTGTGGGTAGTTTGATAATTTGATGATAGTTTCCAAATAAAATCTATAGGGTAAATTAGCTCATATACATGAATGAATTATGTCAGTAACAGCAACAGCCTGATCTGTGCTCATTCTTTGGTTAAAAAAAAAAAAAAAAAATCCAGTCTTTTAAAAAATGCTGCCAGGAAAAGTTACAATTTTCAATGTTGTAGCACCTACAAACTACTGTTTTGGACTTGCACTCCCCTGTGCTTTGTGCCATATAAACACCAGCCCACATTGTTTCCTACCGTGTTCAATTTTGAGGTAGGACTAAAGGCAATAGAAGAATTGAGCAGAGAGGAATAAAAGGTGCAAAGGAGGCAACAGGCCCCTTATACTTGTGAAAAGAGGTGCCAAAAGTTATCAACTCCTGTAAGTAAGTATTCTTACTAACAGCCGGAGAAGCTTACTGGCAGGAAGATGCTTAAGTCTCTGTAGTGGAAGAAGTATTATTTAGTGAAGAATGAATTTCTTCTTGTCTGTTTCTAAGCACAAATCTCAGGTGATATCTTGGCTCTTTCAGAAGGCTGCCTGAGCTTGTAAATACCCAGAAGGCAAAAATTAGAGCGCCTTGGTGCACAAAGACCTTTCTTCCTGTTTGTCACAATGGAGTTATAGAAAGCCTGGCCTCAGTGTTAGTTTTCTTTAATTCATGTGATTTCTCACTAGCCCTGACTCACCTGACAATGACTCAGCTTGTTCAAGGTAAACTTTCATTTTTTTGAATTAGCAGGAAAAAAATGATGTGGAGAGCAGCCACCATTTATTGTACTGCTGTGAAGAACATACGAAGTAGCAGTTTAGAGGATAAAGCATAGTTCACACTAGAAAAAAACAAAACAGACCTAACTATGACCAAAAAATGCTTCGAAGTAGAGACCTGTAGGGAAGAAGAAGAGCAGGATACAACCAATGTGAAAAGGAACAGGTAGCAAAGAATAACAAATTCATCGTTTGATTTATAGCATAAGTCCATAAAAAGCTTTTAAGTATATATCTAGCTGCATTCATAAAAACAAGTTAACCTTCTTGTGATCTCTTTGGGATTAAGGTGACATTTATGCTTTTAGTCTATATGCAACACGTCCAAATAGGCAAAGAAGAGAAAGGCCCAAGAATACTTGAAATGAACTGGAGCTGGGCAGAAAAAGACATATTGAAAGAAGTCTTAACTCTTTATTAGAAGCAATAAGAGAAAGGTGTCAACAAAACAATTTCTTACACATCTCTTGTCCTTAAGCTAATCTTACAAAGGGTAGGTTGAGAGAAAAAAAAATGGTAGGTGGGTCAAGTATTTGCAGTATTTCATATTTTTAAGGTATGTAAGGCAATCTTCTTAATTGAATATTTTAAAGCTGGACTGCCTATTTTCTACTGTAAAATGGGGAAAATTCCAGGAATTGTTCAGGAGGATTTTGAGTCTCCTGCAAGAGCATGCTGTGCAGGATGGTTCCCACTGCCACATACAGGCACACACTCCCTGTTCCCTTGGTGTGAAAGAAACACACATTGGGGCTACCTGGGAGTCACCGAAGGACCTCTGGTCTGTGTGGGGACACAGCACAGTGCCACCCAGCTTAGTCACAACCAGAGGCAGGGCTGGATGCTGGCACACACCAACTGCCAGCTCTGCAAACAGCCCCATCTGACAGTAGCTTCAGTAGAAGCTGTGTGACTGTGTGGGCAAGAAATGGGAGAGGAATAGATTCTTGTACATTTGAGATCACTGTGTTTTGACCACACTGTCTCACACATCTACTTTTGTATAGTTCCTATTGTGCTGAAGTTCTCTGGCAACAGCCCACCCTGTTCTGCTGAGGGGTTTTTTAAAGTATAGTTGATTTCATGAAATTATATCTTTACTTAGCCCTAATTATCAGTGTGAGCACCCACGTGCAGCCAGATACACATCAGGGTTCACAGGAAGGTAGGAAGATGTCCCATCCTGCGCTCACACAGACTGATTTGATGTACGTAGTGTTGCCGGCCAAGACATTTCAGCTATTTTTTGCCAGGGGAGGGCTAACTTGCATTTATTTTAATGAGCTGTGCCTAGATCTGTGCTGCACTGCTGACATTTCACCTCCCCACCGAATGATTAAACTGGTGGAGGCATTCGCTGTGTAGTCTCAACCCAAGCCAGCACTGAAGCTTGCCAGGAGACATGCTTTTCCACCCAGAAGGCATTCCCTCTGGCACCATTCCCAAAGGCAAAGTGCAATCACTCTGTACTAACAAGACCGATAGGTGCTTTCACCCAACCCACATTTGCTTCTGGGCTTTGTTTATCCGATCTATAATGTGCTTACTTCTGTGAGCATTACTAATTCAGCAATCACCTGGGTTGTTTTGTTGTATGTCCTCAAAGTTGATTTTTAGAGGCATGCTCGACTTTGTGATAACTATACCAAGGCACTAGGAATCTGGACAATATTGGCTAGAGACATGTAATGGGAGAGAATCTTAACGTTTATGACTTTACAAGTCCATGAAATTGAAGAGAATGTTATTTTGGTCCTTCATCTGTATAATGAGCTAGTGCCAAAGAATCTGACTACAAAAGGTGTATTTTCAAAATACCAGCACAGTCACCTATTCTGCATTAGGAAAACCTCTGTCACAATGATATCAGCACCCCAAATTCAGTTGCTAATATACTCTAGAATATGTTGACAAATTAATGCAACATCCGAAGTCAAACAAATCCTCTGATGCCTAGAAGAGAGGGCAGGAAGGAGTCCCCACTGTTTGTCCTTGGAGGAATACCTGCTAGGGTGTTTAACCAGCAGTCAGAACATCACCTCAGCCCTCCAAACCTTGTCTGGGGACTCAATTTTGGGTGTTGTGAGGACTGCAGTGCGGCAACGGATAGGAGAATGTCATTACAACCAGCCCTGAAGGACAGGGAAGGAAAGACTTGGTATTAAGTTCTCACCTTAAAAAACTGCATCCTAGACATTCTCAGGTTAATTTGTGAAGGAACACAATTTAACTAGCTACTGAAGAGCAAGCAATCAACAGTGTTTGATGACATATCTTTGAAATGGGGAAAGAACAAAAGTTTTTGCATTTCTTTAAGAGCCTGTATGTCTTTCTCTTGAAGCCCAAGAGTAAGGACTTGAGGTTTGGCTTCTCTTTGGACAATTAGAAGTCCCTTTGCAGTAATACCTTAGTGCTTCCCATTGCTTCTCGCTACAAAGTTAATATCAGAGAGATCTCATGCAGCACTGATCACCTGTGGGAGGAATCACACTGGGAGGTTAGAGCTGAACTGCAATGTCAGAACTGTGGATGGGAGAAATCTATTTAGCTGCTAGCTTTCTTATGCATAGCTCTCACTTTTGCTTTTGAGAATTTACAGATTTAAATATTAAATTTAATTATTAAGTTACTATCCGGTAATATTATCCCCTTCAAAAATGTATAATATTACTCGATTTGAGTATTACTGATTTTACTGATAATGAGTTACAGTTAGACTGTAGATCTCTTGAATTGCAGCATTAATTCTGAATATTTGATAAGTCTTCTTTGCCTCTTTTTTACATATTGACAATTTTTTCATGTCAATAATTAAATTTAAAAAAACAACAAACAACCCCATCGATATGTTTCTAAATGCATTCAAACACAAGCACCACTGAATCAACAAAACTGTGAAATCCCAAGATGTGTGCCATATTTTTTCGTACATGAAACAACTGGTTTCCTGAACCAGGAGGATTTACAAGAAGTTCTCCTGTGTTGCCCGAAATTCCTGCTTTGTTGCTCCCAGCTGACTCGTGTCATGTTCGTTATCTGCTGAGCTAATCTGCTGGTGTAATGTCACTGACTTCCGTGGAGCTGTGCTGAAGGACAGGCCTGTTCTGCTGAAGCTGGAAGCTATCCTGAAATCGAGCTTTAACTCGTAACAGTCAAGAACTTGCTGAGTAATACAGCGGGGTCACAGGGTTTAACTGAAGTGGTGAGATGATGATTTCTGAAAGGGAAAGGGACAGCACAGGAGCTGGCAGGGGTCACATCTGATATTTCAGTGAAAGCTCATCTCCAGTGGTAGCAATACAATTATATAATATTCTTATACTTCACTGCAATTCACTGAAATTAATGTTTCCTTGCATAGTTTAAAGCTTTTATCCCTTCAGTGTACTAAAGTTGGGACTATCCATGCTTATGTTTTCACTTGACAGAAGTTTAACAAATGATATTTTTCCAGGAAGAAAAATTGGCTCCAGCTGTCCTAATCCTGCAATGACCTAAGGGACCTCTCCTGCGCTGAAGAGGAATATTAACTCTGCACACCGCGGCAGCTGCAGGAATTCACAACCGGAGCTGTATGGAGTTTTCCCAGATTGTGCCCTGTGAGCATGAAGAATCAAAACAAGGTGCCTAAGAGGACAGTCAATAATGTTTTCTTGGGAAAAGCGAAAAGAAAAGAAAAGAAAAGAAAAGAAAAGAAAAGAAAAGAAAAGAAAAGAAAAGAAAAGAAAAGAAAAGAAAAGAAAAGAAAATTTGGACATTTTCCTCAGCCCAAAGCCATAATGGCAGCTGGTGGTGAAATAAAGGTTTAAAATCAGCAGCACGAGAGAAAGGCAGGACTGCAGACACCGCTTCACCTTCACGGCAGTCGGCACCAGGCATTTGCCAACCAAAGCCCTCTGCCTGAAAGCTGAGCCCATCCCATCACCTGGTGGTACAGTCCTGGCTCCTCCTCGGGACAGAAAAGCATCACAGACATGATCCACACAGATCAAGCATGCTTTTAAATATAGTTACTTCTCTTACTGCCAACGCTGCTGCATGTTCATGCTGATCGTGACCTGGCTAGTTTCTCACTAAAGTCAAGAATCAAACATATGGTCTACAATAAGCCTTTTTCTCCCTACTTTTTTCTTTTTAGTTAGCCAAGCTCCTCACATTTTATATTTCAGTCTTGGGAAGGGAAAGGGTGATGGACTGATGGGGGGAAAGTACAGCCAGCAGGCTTCAAAGCTGTGACAGCTGGCGAAAGCCGTGACCCAGCCTTTGCAGAAGCTGTATTAATGAGGTGAAATATTTAACATAGTATTGTTATCATCAGTGCATATTTGATGGAAACATAAAATGCTCATACAGGAGAATAATTGTGGTTCAAATGCCTGTCCCACCCACTAAGGCACTATGTACACAATAACTCTCTGTTTCAATCCTGACACAGTAACCTTTTATCTGTTCTAGAAGCTCCCACATGAAGAAATAGCTGGTATATACTTTGTAATTCTTACTCTTTAAAAAAAATCGTGACAGCAGGAACCTGTGGGGTTTTTTTTGCGATGGGGGAAGGAGAGAGAATAACAGATCACCAGTTCTCTTCCTGCATCAACACTGTGAACCACTGTCAGCATCTGGAGAAACTAGAGGTTGCAATACATAGTTTGAAAAATCATGTTCATGCTCTTTCTGGTAAGCAGCATGAGTGAATGTTTCTCATTCAGCATGATGTTTCAGCTGAAGTGAGTGAGCCAAACTCTGCTTTCCCATTAGTGTGAGTCTGGAGGGATTCCATGGGGTTTGGGGGGTTATTTCAGAGCAAGACCACAGCAACCAAGGCTGCAGCCTCGCTCGTGGTCCCCGCTGAGAGGTATGGGGAGCATGGTAGTAATTACTGATGATTCTGCTTCCCTGGAGCTCCCCGCGCTGAAGCAATTATTCTCTGCTTTTCATTACCCATTCAGACCGCATCGGTTAAATACAAGACAGATTCAACAATTACTAAGGACTCCATAAGAGACAGTGTGGAAAATCTACTTGCTGAAAACATAATTCTTCAGTATTCACTAGGAATTGCGAACTGTAAGGGATCCAGATCCAATAAAGCTTAAAACTTAGGCAGAACTTAAGCAGAAACAGTTTTCCTTGTAACTCTGAGTCAGGTATTCCAGTTTTGGAGGCACATGAGTTTAGATATGGTTTTCTTTGTCTCGTGCAAAACAGCACCTGCTCTCTGAAAGATGAGGATGTTTGCGTTGCTGGTGTGATGTGTCTGACTCTACCTGCATACCAGCTTTTGAGCCCACTTCTGTCTCTGGATTTCACTCCAGGGATCTAGTCTACAGGAATGCCAGCATCTTATTTTGGGGTACATCAATTGTTGAAGCCCCAGTTCTGCAACACCTTCAGTCATTACACTGCCTCTGAGTTTCTGAAAAACCTACTCTATGGTGTGTTACTGAGGTGACTTACATCGATCTGCTAGACCTGAACCTCGGAGGTCTCATTTAAAGTTTCCTCGAAATACAAGATTACATCTGAAGACGAAGAGTTGCCGTGTCGTTTTCCATCTGCACTGAACTTTTTGATGGGACAGAGCCTCTCCCTTTCTTCTGAAATGACTGTGTCAGTGTGCAAAACCTCTCAGTGCCAGGACAGCCTTCCCGGAGACATGGTATCAAAGGATGCATTCGGCCAACATTTTCATTGGGGAAAATTTCCACTGGGGTATTCAGATGGTATGAAATGTGGTTTGGATGTTCAGGTTAAGCTGAAACCACAGAATGGTGGAAAGCAAGATGCTTATGTAGCTCCTGATGGATTTACTGAGTTTCCATGACAAACAGATCTACATCACCAACTCCATTTACTTTGGTGTCTGCTTCCTTCCAGGGCTGGCTGGAACCAATCACCTATTTCAGACTTGCAACCCTTGTACCTTGGCCTGTTTCTCTGACCAAAGAAGGCAGAAACATGCTCAATTTACCCTTTCCATGGTCTTCTTGGACAGGAATTAAATTGAACTCAATGAACTGGGAATTTTGTACTATAAACAAACCATCTTTTATTTCACAACTCATCCCTGTTTATGGCTGTTACTCAGCCATCAGTGCAGGGCAAACCCTGCAGACCTCGGAGGCTGGTGTGCCCCTTGGGCAGTCGGTCCAATCCTGCCTGGGTGCTGAGGGCAGGTGGGTCCTGCTGGGGGCTGGCCCAGCGCTGGGATTTAGGTGGCTCCCACAGCTCTCCGTGCTTGGGATCCAGGGTAAATTTAGCAATACAAATGTTGGCTGCTCCTCCCTCATCCGAAAGAAGTAGGAAGTCCATGACTCACTTCATCCATCCCCTTGGGACTGAAACGGGAAAGGCTGAGTCAAAGTTTCATTTGTATTTTGTCTGAAACTGTCGGAATTTGACTGGAGTTATGCCTATTTTTTTTTCTTCAACTCTTCTCCTGCAGGTTCCTTCTCTGAGCTCTCTCTAGCGCTGCTAAGGGTGTATTGCTGCTTATCCCTCCTGCTCTGCTAAATAAACCTTGACCATAACAGCCAGATGGAAGTCTTCACCTTAAATTCACACGTCAGCCCTTTTGAAGATTACACATAGCAAAAGGAGACGCAAATATAGACCAATGTTAATCCGCTCTTCAATTGTCAATATTTGAGTGGTGTTGGCTCTCATTCTGGACAGTAATAAAAGAAACTGGCTAATCATATATAATTGTTTGGAGCTCTGTGCCATTAATTAACAGGAAGTTTTATCCAGCTGTCAGATGCACAACTGAGTATTTCCTGCAGGGGAGAAAGATTTATTTGGTGACAGTTTCATTACAGATTTTGGATAGAAAAAATAGCATTTTGGTCACTGAAAAATTATGAAAGAAGCACACAGTTTCCTCTGCTTTGGGGAGGATTCTCCTCTGCACTGACCATGCTCCCTCCACTGCTACCCAGCTAAATAATTCCTGAGCATGAGGCAAACAAAACTCAGTGTGTGCACCTCTGGTCTGTCCTTGATGAATACATGGGATGTCAAAGAATAATAAAAACAGAGCTGAAATATGCCTCAAAGAATGGATAATTGTCCATTAGGATCACATAACTGGGAAAAATTAAATCGGTATAAACCTCACTCTGATCCCTCTAATTTAATAAGGTTAAACCAGTGTAATCAAAAGAGCATCTCAGTGACTGCACATCAAATTAGCTCTCAGTATAATTGCACTGATGTTGGAGGAGTCACAGCAGAAAGATATTTCCTCTGATATTTGCTGTAGTTATTTCTGTTGTTGTAAGTGCTGCCAAGCCAGGTCAGGGAAGGATGAGCTAGGAGGAGGAGGAGAAGGAGGAACGGCTTTGATCTCAACACAAATAGCCTCAGTACTGTGGAAAGACACATGGGGACACTGAGAGCATTCACATTGCCTGCTTGCAGGTATCCAACTCAGTTGCCAAACTCAGAGATCGGACTTGAGAGAGAAAAGCATTTCAGATGGGTATCACAACAACCTCCTGATTTGTCCAGGTTAAGGCAGATTCACAGCACAGCCCATGCACCATCCAAAGGAGATTTGTCCCCTCACTTAAGCACTTAATGTTAAATGCTCAAAACTAGGCAGCAACCTCTTCTTTTAAAAGTATATAAAATATTCTTGTGCAATTCAAGTCATTAAGGGGAAAAAATGACTGGATGAATAATGGGAAACATGATCCTGTGGAAAATAAAGGAAAGTGTACAAACGTCTTTCAGCAATACTACCATCTGTTTGGGCTCAATTCTAATAGCCTATTTGAGGAAAAGGAGTATTTTTATTCTTCTATTCACAGCACATGCCATAAGGTGAAATATATGATAATCCAAATTATTGTTTTCATGATCCACATTAAGCTATTAAGGCTGAATTTGATTACTTTTTAGGAGCAAATAAATCCATGAAAAGCAAAATATGGTGCAAAGATTTACTGAATCCTAATGACATTTTCTTAAAGAAATAAAGTGTTTCTAGGATTAAATATTTACATCTTGCATTTCAAAATTACCTTATGATAACATTTAAGGCCAAGGAGAAAGACCAAAAAATAAATTAAAAAAAAAGTGAATGAAAACTAGTTCAGAATGGGTGACTGGTTTCACACCCAGGTTGATATTTTATGCCTTAACCCACTGATAAGTTTTGCTGCCACTACCATGTTTGCCATCCAGAGACCATTCCCAAAATCAAATTCCTTCCATGGACAGGATTATGGGACTGAACTTGTCGGGCATCATCTGAGCTTATAGGCAAGGATTTGTGATATTGGCGGTGATAAATTAAGGGAAAAATGTTAAAGATGCTTGACCCAGTGCTTGAAGACCCAAGGGAATCAGAATGTCCACTCATCCTGCCATGCACTTCAGGAGTAATCAGAAGCTCTGTTTTCTTCTTATAGCTTCTTCATCATCCTCTGAAGCATCTGACACCATTCACAGCCACCATTCTTGTTACAAATCTGTTTCTTTTTTCATGGCTAATAACAGAATTATATTCAAAACCATAAAACAATACAGAAAGAAAAGTGCCATCCAGATGATGTAAGCAAGTCAATAGGGAAGAAGATCGCAGGAATTGCAATGGTATTCCAGTTTATTTGAATCTTGAGACACACACTGTGCAGACAACGCACTAGAAGCAAGCTGATTAATATATTTGAACACTTGAAGCTAACAGTTGAGTGATCTATGTATACCAGGCTTGGATGAAAGGAAGCCTAAAGAGAACTTCTGGGAACCCCTGGCCTTGGGATATTGAATTAATAATTAAGGAGAAGTTGACAATGTGCTTTTAGTATCTTCACATGGTGACAGTGCTAACAGCAATGCTGCTGTCACACGCTGAGCGTGGTCTCTCTTGGAGCCTTGCGACAGCAGCTCCAGCCAGTCCCCAAACTGGTTTATGGTATCACCCTGCGTGAGCCTTTCACAAGTCTTTGCTATGGCTTTCTCGAACTATAAAATAAGGAATTTTTCTGGTGGTATTACAACAGCCTGTGGGAACCCCAGCTGCTGAAACCAAGTTTCATTGGCTGAGGTGGTGTGAAAACTCAGAACAAAAAGCTTTTCCCTGCTCCAAACACCCCCAGTCTGAGCGTGGGCTTAGTGACTCACGTCAGGGAGCAGTAAATTGTGACAATAGGTTTAAAATATAAACAGTTAGTCAGTTAGCACATTAGGGAAGGGTATTAAGATCCACTTTGACTATTGCAAACAGTTATGACATTAAATGTACTTTGCTTTTTCCTGCAATTTTGGGAAAAGTTCATATTTGGAAGGGATTTTTAGGTGTTCAGTTCGACACTACAGCTTCCAACAACACAGTGTTCGTGTTGGGCTGCCCCAAAGTCATAAAGTCGAGTGTACATTTGAACAGGTTTGGGTGGCCAGGACGCTGAAGAACAGAAAGTATGTTGAGAAGGGCTGGGAAGGTAGACTACTCCACCCCTATGTGTGTTTGCGCCCAGTGTTTGTGACCACTCCTTGGGCTGATTACGGGAGGCAGAGGCAGGGGCAGGGACACGGGCAGGGACAGAGCCACCGGGGCTGGGTGAGCAGCACCTCACCCTGACCAGCTCCGGCTCTCAGGGCGCTGGGTGCCCCGGCCGCCCTCCCCCAGGTAACTCCTGCTGCTGCTGCTGGTTTGGCTCTTCTTGGGTTTTGCTTCTGCTCTTCCTCTGCTGCCGCTTATGTCCCACGCTTGAGTTTAGTCCTGCATGTTCTCTCATGGTAAATGATCTTGGGAGGTCCTACAAGTGCTCGGCTTATTTTTGGGGGGCTTTAAAGTACCTAATGTAAATTTTCCCTTTGGGTGCACTGGCTTTTTCTGCAAAAGAACAGAAGAATAAAAAGATCAGTTTCTACCAGTCGAGTTGGTATTGTTCACCTTCATGGCATCGTTGAACTGTTCCCTCCCTGGAAGCCCAGGGAGTGAATGTTTGAATTATTTTGGTTTTTCCATCTGACTACAATGCAGAATGGCTATATTAAAAACTGCCCCTACAGCCTTAAGGACTATAATTCTGTATGTCCTGGATGCACAGCCAGCTGCCAGGTTGCTATTCAAATTGTTCTTGGGTGTTTCTTGTTTGCCCTGGGTGAGTCATCTCAATCCCTCCTTCTCCTGTCCCTTCACTACTGTCTATTGTGTGTCCATTTCTCCTCTTTAGCCACTGACAATGCTCAGATGTGTTTGTCCCCTGGTTTCATCATACCCAACACGTGCCTGAATTACCTTTTCCTGCAGGAGAGCAATTGAGAGCTGCACTGAAGGAAGGTAAGGAGACTTTCTAAAACCCTATCCTATTATGAGTCCTTCCTTGGCTCCACATGAACCACAGCAGGAGCTCTGCCTTTCTAGCTGGACACTGACATGTCCCCATATTCACCTGTTTTCCAAGAGGCAGGATCAAGGGCAGGGATGTACTAAAGGGCTTAGGATCCAGTCCTTACCCTGCAGCCACAATGCAGGATGTTTTTTGCATGAATTAATGCGTGCAAGGTCCTTCCTCTGCCTGTGGACTGTAAATGAGTTTATTTAAGTCTTTCTCCAACACCTGCTGAGTGGACGTATCAATAATGAAATGAGATGCAAAGAGAACTGAGTAAAGTTGATTATTTTTTCTGACATTTAAGTACAACATATGGCAAGTTTTAGTGAGGAATTAATTGTGTACTTTTTTTAGTAATATATGCTGCGACACAGGTGACTGTAATATTCTAGGTTGGTCAATACATTAGAAAGGTTGGGCTTATCTGGTTTTAGCCAGAGTACACAGTAGATCACAGATTTTATTGTAATTTTCTCTCATAGTGTTCAAAGCTTTTACCACTCTGCCAGAACGAACAAAATTATTTTTGAGAGTGAGAGAAAAAGGAGAATTTCACCAAGCCTTGAGCTCATGCTCAGGGCACACAAGGCTTCATATAAAGTTAAGAAAAAATCTGAAAAATACAATTTTCCTTTGGATTATTTTCTGCATTACAATAGAAGCGGTGAAGCATAATTTGAGAAAGGAACTGTTTGAGAGCTGTGTCTGATCTGGAGGCTGGTAGTTCATGTTCCTTTTTAAACCAGTCGGGCTACATTCCAGCTGGTCTGAATGAGCCCCCCTCAAGGATAATATCCTTGAAACTTAATCAAAAAATCTGTATCTAGAAAGAAAGCCTAGGGATGAGAATGAGCTTACTCCAGTTCCTCTCGACTTCTAAGGGGTTTCTTCCCATTTTGAAAATCAGGGTCATCTCTTTTCCCTTCTCAATCCCCCAAAATTGTCTTGTCTCTGTAAACATTGTCAAATCTCCTCTCATAAAATAGACACCCTGCCAACAACACCTCCCAGGTCTAGTGGAGGTTTGCTCCATACTCACCATTTACTACAGAGAGCAGCTTTATGCTTTTCAGACGTAGAACAAGGGCACAAATAGGTCCTGCCTGGTGACTGTACCACTAATAAATAACCATGATTAATAACCAAGACAGAGCAGAAACACCCAATGGAGAGATGAGTCAGCATCCCAAAGACCAAGAGGTCCTCAGTGGTTGCCAATGTCTGATTCTGCCCACCAGGAACAAGTGCATGGCCAGATCCTGAGAGCTCCCCAAGACTTGTGGTTCTCAGGAAAGTCACTGCACCCTGGGAGACCTCTGCACCTTTTGAAAACCCATTCACTTGTGTGAGGATTTTAGCTGGGTGCCAAAATGGGGCTTGGTGCTTAGCTTTTGGCAGCCCATGTTCAAAATGGTGGTTTCAAAACTGATTGGTGAAAAAAGACACCAAATGAGAGCCTTGTGGGAGCCCCTTATTTTTCCTAAAACATTCTTTGCTTCACATTTAATAACTTCAGCTTCAAGAGAAGGTGTTTCAAATGAGAGAAAAATGGATTTGTTAGTATAAATTAGAGTCCTGAGCACTTTGGAGAAGATGTAACTGTTTCATGTGTTTCATGTTAATGATGGAGCTGGAGTAGAGGTCGTTTATGTAAATCTAGAGCCACAGATGGGTGCAATAACATGCAATAGTCTCTTCAGCAGCAATTTCTAGATGCGACAGCAGAAGCGAATAGCTGTGACATTACTTGCATGGAAACTTGAAACTCTGCAAATCTGATACCATATTGTATGTGTATATTATTACTGCTGCTGATACTCAGTTTTGTCTATAGGTGGCAGTGACCTTTCATTTTTTCTGTAAAATAGGGCAGAAGCTTACATACATACACACCTTCCTAATTTTACTAAAAGATCTGGGCCAGGGCTGTGAGGCTGTGCCATTGACTGAGCTCTGCACCCAGAGGAATGACCAGAGACTTGTCACCTTTCTTCTGTAGCCACTTTGCCTCAGAGCATGCCAAATGTGTAGTTGTCATACTGCACATAATGCAAAAATCAATGCAATACAATAATCAACTACTGTTGCAAGGGGGGAAAAGGTCTGAAAACATATTATATATGTGCATGGTGGAGAACTGCATTTGGTGGTTTGGGATCATATTCCTGAGAGGGTTATGTAGCAGGTTTGTCCCATTTTTAGCAAAAATAGCCTCCAAGTTTCGTCCAGCTTTCTATGAGAGGGAGGGTTCTGGCTAGTGAAAATATTTTAAAATTCCACATAACCACTACGTGTGTTTTATTTCAGTGAGAATTATAAATTTGGTTTTAGAGAATGGGTAATGTCTCTAGAGGAAAATATTCCAGAGATCAGAGCCTGTGATCTCTGTTCTGTATCAGTTAAAGATAACTTACCTGATGAGAGTAGAGCTGCATCAACAAGAAACTGAAGTAACTGAGAATCAAGCAACAAACCATTGTCAAAATAAAATAAAAATAAATAAAATAGGAATTTGCTTCTCTCACTCCCCACAAATATGTACTGGTTTTATAGCACATGTAAAAAAGGAAGCACGTAACCTGCAAATATTCCATCCTCTGCTTAAGTTGTCTCCTGGCATAAACCAGACGGCCTTGTGAATGGAAAACAAAGGTAAATCCTCCAGATTCAACCAGATACTAAATTTACCATTGACACTAAGCAGTAGGATTTGAATCTTGTTTTCTTCTCTTCCGATAGGATAATGCTTAAAGTTGCTAGGAAACAGAATTACGTAGCAAGGACAAGAGGCCATTGTACATCCATGGGGAAACGCTGGCCGTTTTCCACCATAAATCAGAAGTTCTGATTTATAGTGGAAATATCAGCTGAGAAGATAAAATCCGGGTAAAATAGCTCTGCACTCTGAAATCAAGGCTCAGTCCTGCAGCCACTGTTTCTGCAGCGATTCTCAGCAATGCACAGCTGCAGCTCATGTTCCAGATTTCAGTCTGCTTTGCTCTTCAACATGTTGCAAGAAATATGTTTGGCCTCAAAGAATTTACTACGGCATAGCAAGCTTGGAAGATACATAAATGTGGTTTAAGTTTAGGGGAAAATAAAATAAAAAAAACAACAACCAAACAAAAACTGTAACAGGTTTATGTATACTTGTACATAGGAAGGAGGCTAAAATTGAACCAAACAATTTTGAAATTTTTTTTTTGCTCCTGAAACAAAATTTAAAGAAATCAGAACAGTTTCACTACGTGTTGAATTATCTAGTGGACTAATAGTAACTGACTAGCTAAGATTATGCCTGGGTTGTAGTCAGAGCTGTGACTCTACTAGATATGAACATAAGAAAGCCATTTTAAGCTGACTATCTTAGGTCTCAGTAGTGCTGCACCTGTGGCAACACAAGATGCTCAAAAAACACACCCAGGACCACAGATGAATGCTGCGATGGCTGGTTCAGGTTGTCTTTGACTTGCCGCAGTCACAGAGCTTGAACTACCCAAGGAAATGCAGGTCAGTTACTTCTGTGAGCTGCAATCGACTGGTGAAGCTGTCTAGAGCATGGCAAATACTTCCACAGCCACAGGCGAGAATTTTCCCCAGAGATTTATTATACATAACTGCAGGACATGCAGGGCCTAATTTTCAGAGTTTACATGCATGATGTCTTTACATGCTGCCTCTTTTCTCTCTTCTTTTTTTTTTTAAATGAAAACCAAACAAAAATATAAAACTCCACCAAGCTGCTGCAATTTATTCATATATTTTGGTCTTTTTCACTTTATTCCACTGCTAACCCCAAGTTGCCATCTGCTGAGTCCTAATGAATCATGCAGGTGTGATTGCATCCAGTTTTGCTCAACAAACAAGAAAAGTTTGTTAGCTTGTACCATTTTTAGTAAGCAGCTGTGAGCCCCCATGCATAGTTGGGTTTGAGTAAGACTGGTTGGTGCAGACTGATGACTAGGACAGGTGCCTTTGGGAAAGCAGGTGGGGTTTATTAGGAATTTAAACAGCCTGTCAAAGTCCATCACCATTGGCTGTCTCTTAATTTGAATTAAGCAGTAAATTCATATAAATGAGAAAGAAAGGGTTATGTAGGTTTTTTTTTTTTCCTCCACCTTGCAGGAACTATGGGGAATACAATGAGCCTCCCAGAGGAAGTTGAAGAAGACAATGCATGTACAGTGAAGAGCTATCAGGTAAGAAAGAGCTGCCTGCTCTCATCTTCCCTGGTTATTGCATATTGAAGTTTTCAAATGCCATGATGTACCCAGTCCTAAGAACTGTGTTATTTGCTATTTCAGGCTCTATCTGAATCTCCTGACAATATTAAAAATGGATCTGTTACATTTGTTCAGACTCATTCTCCTGTAATGAATGGCGAAGGTATGTACTGGGAAAGGGTGGCATATTTCCACTTCTTTTGCCACCAGACAGGCAGAGAGAGGTTTATACTGGAGCAGCAATAAATATGGGTGCATGGTCTCAACGTAAAAGATAAACCTGTGTTTTAGCTCTTACTTGTGAATCAGTATGTGTGGTTTTTCAGAAGCTTAAAAGTTTAAAGCTAACAAAGAGTGAAATAGGAAAATATTTCCAAAGTCCTCTGGAAGCTGTTTGTTTAACCATTCTAAGAATTTGGTTCTGTATCTGGTCACCAAAAAGTTGTTTTATAGACTGAAGATTTTGGTCAGCATGAAGTTTTATAGGGCAGGAGTGGTTTGGTGCTGGTCCCTTTTAGGTTACTCTACAAACCTCAAGGTGTTCAGTGATAAACTGTCTCTGCTTGGGCTCTGGTGGAGGTGCCTCTAACAAGCCTTGGAGGAATCATTGCTGCAAGGAACACAAACTGGGGCTCTTGAAAGGGGCATAATGCAGCAATGGCATCAATGCAGGGCTCAGTGGCCTGTCGGTGAGGTTTTGTGTTTGGGGGGACACAGTGAAATGGTGTTTGGTGGACTGCAATAAGAGAGCAGGTCATGTAGGGGGAAGGAGAGCTAGTTGTCTTTAAATAATATGGTATCCCGGTGGCTAGCAGGGAGTTACCAGGTGATGTGGAAACTGATAGTCCGGAGGGGATGGAGGAGACTGTTAAAAAAAAACAAAACAAAACCAAAACCCAAAACCACCAAGAGGACTGAATTAATTGAAAAAAAGCAAACTGCAAAAAGTACCATGAGGTAGTAAACATTATACCTGCAGTGTTGTTGTTATAACATAATTGCCTCTGGACTGGAGGTTTTGCAGTGAAATGCCACTTCTGATCCTGAGCTGGGCCTTAGTGGTACCTCTCATATCTAGAAACCTCCCTTGCTCTTGTTTTAGATGTAGCAGACTTTCTTGAAGACAGCAGAGTACATCTAATCTGCAGTGAGATATTTGTAAACAAAATGTAACTGTGTCAACTGCTTGTGTTTGAATTCTAGAGAATTTAGGGTATAGCACGGTAATTTATAGAGGTTGATAAGTGACAGCTGGGAATGCAGCATGGCTGACAGCATTATTACCAAGAGGTCATAATTTGGTCCTATTTACCAGAATTACTCAAACTGTGTCACAAGGCTGATGATGTAACCCTGACCACTTCTCTCCTGTTACTGTTATAGGATGTATTAGGTATTACTCAACTACTGTCAGGGCAAAAAGAGCATGGTGCCAGGGGAGACACAGCAACTTGCTTCTCTTTCTCTGTACACTGATGAAATAAAATATGTCCTTTTTATTTATAAACTGTGGGTGTTAGTGTAGAAGTTGAATAGTTGGTGGGGCTACGAGTAAATTACTGCTCAGTAAGTGCATCCCATTTCAGACCTATCTGAGTGGTGTTCACAGCAGGACAGCAACTGGGTTTTCGAGTGATCACACCAGTGGCAGGCTGGACCCTGGGCTCCCCATGGAAGGGTGTCTGTCAGCAGCTGAGCCCCACTGACAGTGCTGACATCTTGAAAATCTGGTGTGAGCTACATGGCCCGAGCATTTAAAATTTGGCTCCAAGTAGTCTTCAAAAATTATCTCCACGTATCCACGGGCAGTTGCTGTTATCCACAGACGTGTGTCTCCCTCCTCACCCATCAGCACCTCATTAATTTCTCCTTCCACCTCTTGTTGGCTTTGGAGCCTTCTCGAGCAGCATTCAGGCAGCACTTGTTTGGAGCAGTGTTCCTTCAGTTCAAGTCTCTGCAGATTGAGTCATGTTAATTTTGCCAGTGTTTTTCTTGCATTGGATTTCTTTCTGTTTTCAGAATACAATAAAAAAAAACCCAAACAGTTCTCTCCAATCTCTGTGAGGAAAGAAAATATTATTTTATTATTCATTGTTAAGAGAACCCTCTCAGTCTGTGACATCCAGTTGAAAAATCTAAGCTTAGACAAAAATAATCAAAGACTGGTATGGCAATATGCAGATGGTGCCAATTACAGTTCAGAATCTCTGTTCCATGGCTAATTTCCTATATTTCTAGCTGTAAGTCAGTATAAACGATTGCCTACTAGAAAATAAAAGCTTGTAGCTGTGTGCTTCTGCTGGTGTAAACCAACAGAGTTCTGGGAAGTAAATAAAAGCCAGATGATTTACACTGTCTGAAGACCTAAAATATAAGTGTACATTTTACTCTTAATCTATAAAATGAAGCATATGGCATTGTGTTACTTAAATGGATTACCTGATTAATGTAATTACTAAATCAGTTTAAGTAGCAAGTTGAAAAATTGGACTGTCCTGTGTTGATATTACTTGTATTTTAACTTTATTAATGTTTAAAAAAACAGGTAAAATCATTAACTACTTGGATACCACTGAAATCTCACTGTTTGTGTAATTTAATCAAGGTTCTGGTGAAATAAAAGTGCAAGTGCTGTTTGGAGATAGAAGTTATTCCTATAGAAAATGTAGTGGTTAGGTTTTTCTAAGATGAAATAATGCAAGAAATAGTACCGTAATCTATTTTTATGGTCATAAAGTAAGCACTTCTGGAGAAGACAAAAGAACTGCAAAAAAGGCAAGTGAAGCAAGAGGATTTTATTAATAGTGCTAGATGTATGTTTGTGGTCTTTGTCTTGTTAGTTTGCATTTCTGTGATTGCCAGTGATCTGACCATGTGCTGTGCATTAAAGGGTGTAGTTGATAAATGAGTCTATGAAATCTATATCTGCTAATATAATGAAAAAAGAATCCAGAGAGTTAACTTAATATGACCAGAGGAAGTAATGTTATTTGGAAGAGCCCTGTCACCATCTGCTTCACATCTGGGTGAGCAGATTGGTGACTGGTTCCCTACATTTGCTGCTTCTGCTCAAAGAGGCTGACAGATGTGTGGACTTAGGGATTCTTTCCATGACTTGCCTTTCCTGCTCCTATTGATTACCAGGGCTGCAGACACTGCACACAGTGCTAGCATCCACCTTCTCTTCCTCTAATGCTGTTAAATAATAATGCTGTCCTTACTGCCACTTCATGACATGTTTTACAAGAAAAAGGATAGCAAATTTGGTCCTGACTTTTCCTAGTGTTTTAGCTTAGCCTTTTTGAACTAGTGTAAGTACTTGGTGGACAACAGGTAAAGGGAAGAAGGCTAGAACTAAAAGCCATATATCTCAGATTTGCACTATGTAGAGCAGAAATGTATCAGGAAGACAAAATGGGGAAAATTTTCTTTGTATTTGGATGGCAATTATATGCAGATTAAAACAATGACCTGCTCATAAAAATAAAGATTACACAAGGAAGAAAAGTTCAGTTAAGATGCAACTCATTTGTTCCAGAGGATAAATCTGGTTCAGCAAATTCTGCTTCTAGCCAGTGTCTAACAGAAATGGGTGTACTGCAATAACTCTGCGTGCCTGTAAGGTGTGAAACACAATGCAGTTTAGTTATTTTATTTAAAGAATGATCGTTATTATTCTTGCTGCTAACTTCTTTTCCCCTGTTTCCATTAATTTCAGTAAATCTGTTAGTCAAATAACAATGCTAGTTAACGTAGTGAAACAAAATTATTCTTAGAGCAGAAATGTACTGTCAACTTCAGTTGCACGGAATAGTCAAGCAAGATTGCAAAAGAATATTAGTATGTTTTTTCTTTTTAAAGAAAGGGTGAAAATGTCTTTTTGGGATTCTCTAATGCTTTTGAAAACTGTCATTTAGTCTTGTCACAACAGTTTTTTGGGGCCTCCCTCAAAAATGTAAGGTATACTTGAAGATCTGAAAATTCCACACCTACTGTAGCATTATGATACTAACCCAGTTCTAAATAACAGAAGGGAAAATTAACATACACAACATCTATAAAAATACATTAGAAATGTAAATTAGAAAATTTGCTCTTTGTTGCTAGGTACTTAGATTTTTAAGTATTTGCTGCAGTAATTTATTCAGGGCTATTATAATCCATTGTGCTGGCCTACATTGATGGACTTCTTAGTGCCAAATGTTGCCTTGTAGCCCTTAATGGTTCCTTCATGGCCATTAAAATCTATTGTTTCCATGATTATCTGAACTCCAGGGAACAAGATGATGCTTTGGTAGTATAATTGCATTCCTAAGCAAAATATCTATTTGTAACTGGCTTGTATTCAAAATAGTCGAAGATACTAAAACCATATTTGTAGCTAATGGCTTGCTCAGTTCAGTTGTAAAAAAAAAACCTAATTTTTTTCTATTGTCAAAAGCAACAACATTAGAAAACATTTTCTCCTACCATTTATTTTATGGCATGTTCACATGCTAGTAGCCTACAGGAGATGTCTATGCTGAAGACCTTGCCAATTCAAGTTGTTCCTCATTCAACAGCTGAAAGCCAAGGGCACCATGAAAGAGTCAGTAGGATAAATGGCAGGAGGTGAGAAGCTGCCAATGTAAGAGGGCACAGGACCTTATTTCATATGTTCCCTAAGTGTAAGTATTACCCAGAAGGGTGCATATAACTGCTGAAACCAGACTAGCAATTGAAGGCTGAGAAAAAGGAGTGTGCTTTAAGAAAGCATCGGAAGGATTTCATTTGGGCAAACTGAGCCTCAAAACTAGATGCCTACCTAGTACATGGCTTAGGCTCCTGCCAGGAGTAAAAGAGCAAATTAAACTTCAGAGACAACCAGGTTATGGTGGAGGAGGCGGGAAGGCAATCTGGAAACGCTGGACAGAATTGCTTTCGGTCCCACTTGAGGGAGTTTGGCTGCCATCTGTTACGTGCACCGGGGTGAGGTCTGGTTATATTCCCACTGATTAGCAAAAGCAAATCAGCTGACAAAAGCTCGGGCAGCCTTTTCATTTATGTTGGACTTGCAGCTTTGAACTTCCTTTCATGTCAGTCGCATTCCTGCCTGCGTCTGCTGTTACCTCTGAACAAGTGCTGCATCTTGGTCCCAAACATGCATGAAGTAGGTGCTTCACCGCAGGCACTCCACACCGATGCTTTCTGAGCTCTGCTGCCTTCCCATGAGGTTCTGGGTGTGCCAGGCCCCATAACAAACAGAAATAATTCCATTCCTATGTGGTCAGTTCTGCAGCTCGCATGGTCAGCTTAATGCCTGTGCTCACCTTAAGGCTTTGTCCCTTATAATTATATTTTATTTGTTGGTTCTGTCTATTAAAACCAAAGCATTTACTTTTTAAGATTCAGTGCCAATTCGGCAGACTTGGTCCCATTCTGTGTCAGGAAATGTGCTGCTCTTCATCCTCAGACTATGGAAGTGCTTGAAATGCTAAAGTCAAGGATGTGAAAGGAAGAGGGAGAAAGTCTGACAGCAATTACTTCTGAGCAGGGAATGTTATTGACATAACATTGCACTAACCATTGCTCTTCTCTGTACAGTTTTTCTTATAAGTCACAGGAAAAAATGTCAGTCTAATTTAGCAAATTTCTGAAAAAATATCCTTATTTTGAGTGTGTTCTTGCAGAAAAGTGACTTTGTGCAGCTATAGTATTGCCTTTCTAACATATCCTGATGAAGTGAAGGGAAAGGAAGGACAAATCTTCTGTAGTGTGACTGTCTTTTGTTAAATACTTGAAAGGAAAAAGCCTGTGTAGTAGTAGTATGAAATGCAATCTCACAGCAGTGCTGTAAATTCTATATTGATCTTAGTTTCAGAGCAGTTATTAATCTCATTCAGAGTGAGCAGCTTTGATCTACTTGCAGGCCTGGCCTAGAATTTGGGAGGTTTTGCTTCTATTCCTAATTGTGCCTCTGGATTGTGGAATCATCTTGGTGGCGCTTCTGTGTCTCTTCAGAAACAAAAATATTATGCACTTTCCATCCAAATACTGCAATTTCAAAGCCTTTCTCCTTCGGTGTGCTGTGAATATGGCATGAGTCAAACTCTTCTGTTCAGCCCACCACAGCAGTGTCTCCTCTCCGATGGTGGGATCTGCTTTGCCTGGTGTCTGAGCAGACTTTCCCTGAAACAGTTTGAACTGTTTTGACACACAAGACACGCTGCAGAGCTCATGCTGGTGATATTTTCCAGGTCTTTCATTCCTTCCATGATAATTAGAGATAAAAGGAGCTTGATAGGTTCATGAGCTACTTCTTGTTTGGTTGGTTTTCTTAATGATGAGCTTCTATTCCTATTTTTATACTAAAGACAGTTTCCCCGTGTTTCATTTTTTTATCTGTTATATAAAGCAGAAGTTCAGCATCTATTACAATTATTTTCCAATGGATATTGTTTCTGCTTTCTTTAGCTGAGGAAGCGTTTGCTTTTTTGCTTCCCTCCCAAGTTTCCAACTATAATTAGAAGTGCTTCAGTTCTTTTTCATACAGTACTACAGAAGGCTTAGGAAACTATAACTGATACTTAGTGGCCCTGATTGAATAGTTGAATAGGTGGCTGAGTAGCTAGTTATTTTTACCTTTTCTTTGCACGTCGGTATGTTGAAATAGGTGCTCATGAAATATTGCAGAAGAATATTATTGGCAAAGGATTCTTGCCAGAGTGAGCTATTTTCTTACATGAATGGTAACGGAGAATCCAGGGAAAGAATTTTCTCTATTAGAGTGCACACAAAAGTGAAAATATCTTTACCTGGACGGAACTGAGGTGCTCTGGCCCCTCCACATGCCTGCATATGCCCAAAACGCAATAAGAAAGCAAATTTCAGATTAAAAATGTTAGAAGTAGAGAAGTTAGGAGCCAGCCCCCGGACAGCTGGTAAAATGCTGGCTGCAGTTGTGAGTCTGCCACCACAGCCCTTACTTTGCCAGCTGTTACTTCCACTGCTGGCAAGTATTTAAGCAAAGTCACTTGAGATTCAGGCCGGCACGCTCCGGCACTTCTCACCTCTCGGGTTTATGGAAATTCCCACCTCCTGCTGGTCCTTGTGAAACAAGGGCCCAGCGAGGACCTGCGAACCCCGAGTTAAGGCTGTTGGGAAGGGGATGTCAGGACTGGATGGTGACCATGGTCCCTGGGCACTGCCACAGAAGGACAGTATCAGCTCGATACAGACCCCTGTTGCACAGTGTCTGTTGATGCTTGTTGTTCTTATGCAAAATCCTTGCAGGAGTGGGAAAGATTGGGGTAATTGGAGTAAACAGTGGAAAGCTGGGGTAATTTTGCTGTGCAAAGCTAAGAGGTAGCTTTGAAAGATCTAAAAATGTTCTGCTTTCCTTAAGAAGGGATTTAAAAGATGAGACAGAACACTGGAGGGAGGGTCTGTACTGTGGAAGACAGGCATCTCGGGTTGTGTTGGTATCTGGGTTTTATTTCTGTTGAAGTAAAATGTGAAGGGCATAATATTGACTAGACTATTACAATTATCGTTTGAAACAATTTCAATTTTACACTGAAACTGACAATTTTAAAATTCTAATTTAGCAAGCCAGTTTGAGACTGTCAGTTTTTCACAGTTATAATTAAGTAGATCTAAATTCATCCTTGAAATCTGTGGTGATGATTGACAGGGAAATCTGAGAGATATATATATATTCTAGCCAAAGTAGGGAAGAGGAGCTCAAGCTGAGAGGGAGCTGTAAGGTTTACCTCTCGACAAGCCTCCTCTTGTTTCCTGGGGTTTCACACCACATAATCTGCGATTCAGTCTCCCATCCACAAAACAGACACAAGAAAGATTTATTTTTTTTTCCTTTTGTCTGTTCTTTCTTTTGTCTTCCGTAAAGCAGGAGCCTTCTCCTGTCTGCATATGTGGTATTAGGGATTTTCACCTCAGCTGTATTATCAAAGTGCTATTGTAATATAAAATCATCAAATATACTTTAAAGATGAAAGATTTTTTTTCACATCTAAAGTGTGATGGCCATGTGTGTACACAAGGGGGAATTATTTGTGAGAATTTTGAGGGGGGGAATGTGATTAAGAGCCATATTGTTTGTGGGTAAAAAGAGTCAGAAACATAAGGACAAGAAGCCTGGCTCAGATATGATTTATAAGTATTCAAATCAGGCTTAAACTAACCTGCAGACAATGGAGGAGGAGTGAAAGTAAAAACTACACTATGGAGAGTAGGCAGCAAGGCAAGGAACAGCGCTGGAAAAATGAATGAATTAAGTTTTGACTGCAAAGCCCTTTGGGGAGTTTGGGAAGTCAGGAAACGCAATCAGTCCTCGCAGTTTCCATTCTTTTTCCCACTTAGCTCTGAGAGAAAAGCATAATATACCAATATACAACTTTGCCTCAAGTTTTATTGATTTTTTTTTTTTTTTTTGCATATCGCTTTACTTTTAATGGGAAGGCAAAATATCCTTGGCATGTCCACTGGGCTAAACAGTCAAAAACCTGGGCCACTCTCTGGCTTTGGCAGCTGAGAGGGGACTGTGGAGAACATAAAATTTGCACCAACTTCACTGAGGAATGACAGGAAAGAAAATCAGATGGGCAGGTCTGATAGATGAGTGGCAGCTTGTGTTTTGCACAGGACGACAACAGGGTCCCTGAACAAGCTGCACTCTGTGTGGTCCTCCATGAGGCTCCACGTTTCAGAATTGGTTTATTAAAGAGCAAGGCCACCATGATTAATTGTACAACCAGTATAACTTCTTTGCTGTGCTGGATAATTACTGTTTTATGCTTCTGTTCGTAGTGGATGCAAAGGCAAGTGTTGCACAGGATAATGTGGCCGTTTCTTCCCCGAAGACAATGGAGCAGAGCCCCGTTCCCGATGCGGGCGGGCAGAGTCTCGGGAGCGCTGCCAGGAAAGCTCTGCCATCTGCTAAATCCCGCTCTGTCTTCGCGTTTTCATGGTCTGTACCAGGGCGTACTGAAGATCCAGCTACAGATTCATCAGTTGGATCGGCAAAACTTGATGTCAGCTCGGAGGCGCCCGGAGTGAACAAAGCACCAAGTGAGAGCGTGGAGGTTCCCGCAGCAGCTGCGCGGGAGGAAGGCACACATAAAAACCTGACCCAGGCCCCGCCGGCAGCATCGCTTCACGACATCGATCTCACAGCGTCGGTGACACCTGAGGGAGAGGATGCGGCTGCCTCCAAGCCAAAACAAGTAACCTTCTTTGACAGGATCTTCAAACTGGAGAAGGGAAAGGAAAGGAGTAAAACGCAAATTGATACCCAGGAGGAAAGGCAGATTTCAGACCTTCCTGACGGACGCATCACAGGGAAAGAGGCTGCTGGATTACAGAGCACATCAAACACCATCCCGCAGGGGAAGGCAAGTGCTTGAGTATGAATATCCATTGCACTCTTAATGAAACCTCTTAGGAATATTAATAGTGCAGGACAACTTGATGTCATGGTGGCTGTGTGAATGAGTCTTAAAATGATTGCAGGTAACCCCCCGCAGGATGGCTGAATAGAGGTATGGGAGAAGGACCTATGGTGGAGGGGTAGCAGCTCTGATGCCTGCCTCATGGCTAAATGCTGGCATCTGCCCTCGAGTTAAAATTCACTTGTATTTTCTCTGAAAGGTTTGGGCAAGATAGCTGTGTTTGTGCTCTGATTGCTGGGATGATGAACAGCAGCCAGCTACGAATGAAAGCAAAACTACCTGAAAGTAAAATTGTTTCTTATGCTTTAGGAGCTTGGAGTTTGGCACTGGATGGTTTTAAAGAAGTTCTTTAGCATGTTTTCTGCCATTCTTAAAAAGTCACTCTTCTTGAACAATAGCTGCTTGTTGCATACTCTGCATACCAGAATAGGGAATATTACGTGGTAGCAATTTTTGCACTCTTAGCTACTTTGATATTTTTTTCTTTCAGTCAAGGAAGTGTGGTCCCTTAGAATTGACTTTACAGGATGAGACTGTGATATAAGAATTAAAGTAACTCATCTGAGAGAGCGTGCTAATTAAAGGAGATGAAAACAGGTGTGAGTTTAGATTTTACACTTCCCACAAAGTTTGATACCAACAAATATACTATAGGAATAATTTTCAGGTAATTAACTACTGAAAAAGTCCATCCCCTGGCTGGGAATAAGTGGCGTAACTCTTACTAGTTTCACTGTAGAAGTGCCAGTACATGCTACCCAGTGATCTAGCTCAAATCCTGTCCAATGTCAGGAGCAGGAGGGAGAAACTAGCTCCAGGGCCCCCTCATCAGAATCTATGTATAAATGCAATTTTAATAGTAACTGCTTTTATTGGCCTAGTTCAGGCTTACAAATTAGGCTGCTGTATGATCCCATTCTTTAAACAGTGTAGAACATAGTTCACAAGATACCCAATGTTTGCACTGACAACTTTGCGGATTATCTCCAAAAGCCTCTTCAATCTGTATTGTTCTACCTTGTCTGCTCTAACTTGCGTCTCCTCAAATTTGAAGATCATGTTTCGTGTATAAACTTATAAATTGTAATTTTTTCCTGAAGGTTCATTTGTAAGACTAAACAGTTGTATTTTTGACTGTTGCCCTTCAAAAGTGTCACCCATCACCAGTAATTCAAAGAGCTATATATGCGCATTTAAAGAATCTGTAGTCTCAACCTAGCAGAATATCAAGTCATTTGCTACATAAACAGAACAGGGTGAATAATTCAGAATGAATAATCTGTTCAGTGTGTACCGGTGCTTCTGTTTGTAACTTACAAGACTGAAGCTTTTCAACAGTTTAAATTCCTGCAGATATTTTTGGCTAATATGCACAAAGATTAAGTTTTGCTTCCCAAGAATTGTTACTTTTACAATCAAATGCAAAATTCATAGTTTCCTATTTTGCTGTGACTGCAAACTACAGAGTGTGAAAGGTCACAGTTTGTGCTCTTGAAGTAGTACAGTGTGAAACTCTCTAATGAAATAACAATCTGAAGTAGCTTTAACCAGAAATCAGAGTTAAACATTTGCTGGTTGCAAATAGTCATACTGGGAAAGCTCAAGTAAACAAGTGTTTGTAATAAGCGACTACCAGGGGACAGGACAAGACAATCTGAATCTCATTCTGCCAGTTCAAACAGATACTAGAAGCACTGTTAACTCAGATCAAGCTTTTTTTATATCAATAATGCTTAGTTTGTTTATTAATTTTGCGTTCTGCTCCAGTCTTCATCTTATACCTACCCAAATCCTCAACCTCAGTAATGGGAATAATCTGGAAACCCTAGGAACTCATCAGCTGTAGGTTATGTTTGGTATGTGCATAAGTGTTTGCAGGATCCTAGCCCACACAACAGCTTTTTGGCGCCTGGGGGCCCGCTTGAGGACAGGTCTTCTCTTTAACAGAAGTGCCTCTACATCTTTTACACGTGTGCTTAAAGCTGTACCACTGAAAATCTTTGAGGGCTCACAAAATCAGGGTTCAAGTTGCTCAGTGTAAATGAGTGGCAGAACACAGGGGAGAGTGAAATTTTAACCTTCCCAGTGA
>KZ505810.1:288174-300538 GCA_002844005.1 Limosa lapponica baueri
GTGGTTATTTGACTATGGCTCTGAAAATGGTGATGTTGTAGGATTCCACATTATCTCTCCCTGATTTATATGCTGATGGCCTGAGTCTGTGCTCTTTCCTACAGCAGTATTCCCACAAAAGTGCAAGATGGATCACAGCACCTATCAAAGTCCAGATCCAAATTGTATCTCAGTAGCTAATGGCAGCCCTGGCTTGGGAATCCTGGAGTAGGGTTCCTTGTGCAGTAGTGGGTCATCATGGGGCCCATTTGTGCTCTGCAAGTCAGAGTTCGGGGATTTTTGGGTGGTGGTGTGCCTCAAGCTCTGCACAGCCTGCAGCAGCTTTCCCATCTGCTCAGCAACATGTGGCTTTAGCAGGGACATACCCTGGAAGAGTTAGTGCTGCCAGTGGTGGTACCTGTCATCTCTGCAGCTGTCCCAGGTGGTATCTGCTGCTGGTAAGAGCAGCTAATTTCCCTCAGAGCTTAGCAAAAAGATATCTTCCTCCTGAACAAAGGGCAGCCCAAGGCCAGAGCTTGGGCTTATGTGCGTAAAAATACAGTTTGTTTATTTTTGTTTGATAACATCAAGTAGGGAAGAGTTTGCTAGCATCAAGTGCTTCAAGAAGCTAGTTTTGCTTAGCAACATGTCTTCTGCCTCCTGCTGCTTTGGACTCTTGCCTCACGTCTTTGTTGCCCCTTTAATATCTGAAATAGAGCCAGCATTCTTCGTATGACCAGAGGTCTTTAGATGGCATCCCTGGAAGCAGGGCTGCTGAAGCTGGCGTGGCCACGCATGTTCTGCATGGGACATATTGTTCTTGGAGCCACTCTGGCCTGTAACTGGCAGCTGGACAAAGTGGTGTGTTGGAGCCTTGTAAAAAAACTTCTAAATAGCCTGTTGAAGCACTCTGAACTACTGTGCTGTGTTTCTTCCTGGGTAAACTTGGAAAACAGTGGGTGGAGAATTAGACAGAAGTCTGTTCTTACAAGTAAAACCCTGTGTATTTTAACTCCTTAAATGCTGCATGGAGACTGGCCACTCCATGCTTATCTTCCCTGATGTCAGATTGATCCTCTGAAGATTTAACTCCTTTGTGCGTCTTTAGTCTGCTCCTTCCAATAGTGACCTACAGATATGTATGTGTTTCTGCAAAACCTGTACAAATACTGTTTGCAAATCTCCTGCTACAGGGAAAGGTTCTCAAGAGCACAATTTAAAATTTTCCTGGCAAAAATTACACTGAAAAAGTATGTCTAATTGGCACATCAGGAAAATATGCTTGGTGTCCCTTAGACCTCCAGACAGTCTTTGAGAGGCAGTGATTCAAAGATGCTTTTTACTGGAGACACCTAGATGGGTTCATCTGTTTTATTTCTTCTCCTTTATTTCCCTCTGGAGTAATCTGGGCATCTAGTGTCTTAACTATTAACTATCTAAACACTATTTCCTAAGTGACCAGATGTGTAAGGCTGTCTAAATAGTTGGGAATGATAACTTCTACTAAAGAAATGTGGCATTGCTATGATTGTCCATTCAATACTGTCTCAAATGCCCTACCACAGTTGAGGCCACCATTGTGCTAGTTACAATATACTTAAATAATAATTGACAGATCCAGCCCTGCTCTTAAAATGTAAACAGGTACACAACAGGGAGGAGAATTATTGGGAACTGACTTGGATATTACTAGCCAGATGTAGTGCTGTTTAAATATTAAAAAAGGAAATGCTGAATGGGACATGAGGACTTGTCTCAAGCTGCTCTCATAAGCAACGTTTGTGTTGGCTTTACCTGTGCAGGCTCAAGGTAAAAGAGGCCAGAATGACAGGTAAATTCAGCGTAAAGGGGTGCCAAGCTCTGCAAAACTGGTCTAAGAGGAGGGTTTCTTCTTTTCTTTTTAAAACAGGCCATTGCTTAGGTGTCTAAACAGAAACTGAGTATATTACATACTTGTGAGCACTTGAGCACTGGAAAACTATTTTTGGGCTCTGGGAACTGTAATTCCAGGAAGAGAGGAGGCTGCTCCATCTGGCTCAGAAGAATTACTTTGGGTTGTTGTTTTTGCCATTCTTTTAATCTATAACATGCTTGTGTTTGCTAGATAAAAATTATTTCTGGAATTGCAGAATACAGAGTATCGGAAGCAATCTTTGTATGGTACAATCAGACACTGAGCCATCAAAGGCCAAAATCTCAGCATTTGTTCCTATTCACAAGTTCAGCCTTGAAAAGAGAAAAGCAGTCTTGTTTGGGATGCCGTGTGCAACTTTACTTGTGTTTGTTATACTTGGTAGCTGAGGACAATGTTCCTCCAACCAATGGCAAATGCTGAATATATTAGGAAAGAGGGAAAAGAGATGTATAAATGCTCAATTGTTCTGAATATGTAGGCTGGAGAAGTATGGTTGGAATTAGGGTTGTGACTCTCAGAGCAACATAATGCAAGTCACAAATGTTACTTTTGCATTCCACTGGAAATTAAGCAAGCTAGGACTGAGGAAACTCTGCCCTCTTTTTTTTTGTGTGTGTTTTTTGGTTTTTTTTAGGAGATAGATGCCTGCAACCAAAAAGACCTACAGCAGGACTCGGCAGGTGTCAACGGTCTCACTGCTGAGCAACCTGAAAAGGCAGAGATAAAAGACGACAACCCCCAACCAGTTGCTTCAGTAGAAAACCCCGTCATGAGCTTCCTCAAAACACTGGTAAGCTTTTGCCTTTTCATCCCTAGGCTATGCTTTAAATTGCTTAAAAAAAATCCCACGTTGGACATGTTGAACTAAATGTAGCACGTCCACTGCTATGGGCACTGAGAGATAATGAAGCCAAATGGGTGCCTTGGAGGATGTCTTGAGAGTGATAGGGATGTGTAGGTACAGTGCAGTTATGGTCAAATGATGATGACCTACTCTGGAAACTTCCTCTTTTGCAGAGATACTTGTAGACTTGGAGATATTTAGTTGTCTTAAATATTTTCTGCATGTTGAAACTTTTTGTAAAAGTCTCTAAAAGTTCATTTTTACTGATTAATTGCATGTATAAGCTTGAATAATATATCTTTTGTCCAGAAATTTTTCATTTTAGCTGTTGACTTTAAGTTGCCATCAAGAAACATTTATAATATAAACTTTCCCACATAGGGCGGAAAAGCAATAGTTGTACTTCTTTCACCTCTGTGCTAGAAAAACCTTCTAGTTTCAACAGATGAGCTTTCAGATCTTTTCAAAGACTGAGTTGGGTGTGACTGATTATTTTTTTTCTCAAATACATTTAAGGTCTCCCCAAGCAAAGCTGAAGCCAAAAGTGATTCTGAAGACAAGGTAGGCAGATTCCTCATTCTGTCACTGATCACTAGATGGTTTTGAGGGAGATATTTCCTCTTCATTGTGTTGCTTTTACACCAATTGATGACATCATTTGAAGGAATTTAAAATATTTTTCCCCTGAATAAATTTGAAAGACAGATGAGCATAAACAGTGCAATTCTTCATAACATATGTTACAATCAAGATCTGACCTGTAACATTTTCTGTAACGTTGACGATGACCTGGTAATGCTTTTGGTTGATTTGAGTAAAATCCTTTGAGTCCACAGAAAACTCCATTTGCTTTTCATTTCCAGTAGTGTATATGCATGTCTCCTTTATTGTCTCCTTTATCTCTCAACACCTGCTGGAGCTGCTGGGGAGGACATGTGAGGTCCCTCTGCTTGTGGCAGCTCTGTGCCTTGGTGGGCAGGACCCTGCTCCCACTCTCCTGCCCTGTGGTGCACCCACAGCTACTGCTGGGTCCCCCCTTAGGGTGCAGGAGGATGGGCAAGGATCAGCTTCCCTAAAATCAAAAAGCAGGAGGAGATCCCAACAGTTCCTCTCTGAGATACTCCCAGCTGAAGCCCCCCTGTATGGGCTGTGCTGCAGTCAGGGCTGATGGGCTGTTGCTACACAGCAGCTGAAACCTGGGGAAGATGATGAAGCTGCTCTGGGCAGGATGGGGACTAGCAGGGAGGGTTGTCCTTCCCTTACCACTCAGGAGTCTTCTTTTTACATGCAAAGAGGGGAATCAGTGGGTTTTTTAAGCAGGGTGAATTGAACACTCGAGCTGTTCTAATACAGAGTGTCAGGCTGACTGCATGTGTGTGGCGGTCCCACCATGAGGTGAAACCTGTTGGCTGGACAGGTACAGAACCAGCCTGAGAAACGCTCCTCCATGTAACAGGCAGTTGTGGCCCCCTTGCCCTTTTAACAAAATATTTGTCCTTGGTTTCCACTGGCAAGAGGAAACATTTTAGCATCCACGAGCATTGATGATCCTTTATATGCGAATTCAGAAAATCTTCATTATTACATCTTTTATTTGTTATTAGAGATATTGAAAATATCAGATTTATCCAATGTATTTGGCAAACTTTAAAAGAAAAAAAAACACTGGGGAAAAAGATAAACTGTAAAAATATGAAGTTGAAAACATAGTACTTTAAAATGGAAAAATGTAGGTGTTCGAAGTCTTCTCCTTTCCCTTTTTTCCTGTTAAGTTAGTGCCAAAACTTACAATAGTTTCAACATGAGCACAACTGAGATGATTTGTATTAAGCTGACTTCTGTCTTCTGGTGTTTCAGTGGACTACAAGCATATCAGTGTGAATAACAGGGAACTTCCAGATTAAATGTCCTTAGACGTTTTTACAACTAAAATTACTACAGCTTTTCTTGCAATGTCTGTGATAAATTTCAATTAATGCATAAAGAATGAAACCCTAAAAAAGGAAATAGTCTTTCCATGCAACTATTAGCCAAAATCACAATTGTCATCAATGGTTTTGTTTTCATTCCATTTTTTTAGCCCTTTCATCCAATTCAATTTTTATGTAGCCTGGTACTAAAATGGTGAAGTCAGTCTTTCCAGAAAGCTCGATGAGTACATGGGGGATACACATCACTCCCCAATTATAGCTCAGTAACTGAGGTCTTCTAAGATATCCAGAGAAGGTAGCTATCAAATTGCACCATTTGAGTGAGACTCATAGCCCTTTCAACAACCTGTGAAAAATCCAGTTGTTCAGTCCTGTTTGCTTTATCAAACACACCCGTGTGCTTCTATAGCAGGTGACTGTTGGTGCAGGTGTGCTGTAATTTGGAAACAAATATGCTGTTTGGGTTTGGTTTGCTATCACACCTCTGAGGGTAAACAAATCCAGATGACTAGCAGGATATGCAAACTCACTATATAGGAGTTAAATAGGAGTTGCTTTTTACAAAGAATTTCTTTACCTTCACTATTTTTTTTCCTGATACAAAGAATATTTTCACTATATTAAAGGAAAAATATGTGAAAAAGGTTAACTTGATAGCTACTATATAGAAAAGCTGCAGCTTTTAAAGCTGATATAAATAATTAAACAATGACAATTTCCCCCCTGAGAAATAACTTCTGTATTAATGGTGAAGTTGTGCTCTTAAGTGAGGCTTCCCCTTCATGCGTTTGGAGCCCCTCCTGAGTGTGTGGGGCTGTCTCATGGTTCGGCTGACACGGGGACCACTGTGTCTTTGACTCCTGGTCCCACTATCGTTTTGGCTGCTCACACAGCCCCTCTGCAGGGAGGAGCTGAGTTTTACCTCACAAGGGCTGGGAGGTTCCCAGTGCCTCTCAGCAGTGCTCTCCCATGGCAAATAGATGAGCTTTTTCATGAATCTGAGAAACAGCTACGGCCCACCCCAGCTTTGCACAGAAAAGCAGGGCAGCATGATGCCTCCTGGAGAAATGCAGAGATGTGCGGCATCAGTGAAGCTACCTTGGGGTTTTTGCAGCAATATGCTGTCATCAGCGATGCTGCTGCCATTAATCAGCTGGCTAAAGACATGTATGCTTTCAGCAGCCTGGGCACACCCTTAGTGATTGTCACTTCATCCATGTAAACACAAGAGTTTAATGGGAGTTGAGTCATACTTCCTTGGATTCATTGATCCTTTCCAAGTTCATGCTAACCCAACACAATGTTTGGATCAGATCTGCACTGGACCATCTATTTGATCCTTCTCCAGCAGATCCTGAGATCTACAGCAGATCCATCGCTGTACGTTTGGGATTACTGTGAATGGAACAGAGTACGAGGAAAAATGGCCAATTTTGATGCAAATGGCCACAGCCTCTTCATAGTACAAAGCCCTTTGTAGGAAGTGTGTAATTGCACTGAACGAAACAATCCCGAGACCAAGATCTTGACTTAATGTCCTCATATGTGTTACATTCTGTACTCCGGACCTTTCCTCCTCGCATATTAGTTGTGGGCAGCCACTGTGCTTGATACTTCACATTGTGAATACTGTAGGCTGATTTTTTCTTTGGAGTTTGGGTCTCTAAATGTTTTCGCAGTTCCTGGAAATTTTTGTCAACTCATTTTGAAGTGTTTTACTAAGATGGAAGCTTTTATTTTTGCTTTGTTCAAGTGTAAAAGAAATCAGACTGAAGCTTGCGAAGGGACAAGCTAATTACCCAGAGGGTGAACACTTGAGTCATTTTTCACTGAAACAGAACTTCAAAAATTTGTATTTCTTCACTATACATTGGTCGGATTCTTAATTAAATTGGGAACTAAATTGCCTAGGGGAGATCAGAATTGAAGTCCAGGATACTAGCAGGTAGCAAGTAAAAGAAAGACTACATCGCCCTTTGTAGTAGGTAATCAAAGGCATCTTACTGCTTTAAAACCTGACACAGACACTGAAGAGTGAATAATGCTACCCCGTATTATTTGTGATTAGTCATATGTTATGGGCATTTGTACACTGCTGTTACCGCAGAACAGACTCTTGTGTGAACTTGTTTGTATGTTGAAGCTCAGTTAAGCAACCCTGGAAATTTGTGGTTTTGTTCCTTTCCTTTCTTTTTATTGAAAAGATTAAAATGGTAAGGAAGGAAGGGAAAAAATTCCTATTGTTCATTAACAGGAAAATGTAACCATTTTTTCCTCCACTGATGAATCCAGAGGGTTGGTTGAAGATTAGAGGGGATGGTGGGGGGCAGCAACAGCAGATTGAGGAGTGATGTTTTGAGGAGGTATTTCACTTATGATTTAAAAAAAAAAAAAATCCAATGTTGTGAAAAGGTAAATGGAACATTTTAGCAAATGTTACTCAAGTTTTTCCAAGACTTGTAAAAAAGCTATGTATTTGAATAGGCCCATCTCTACCCTATGCAGTGTAATTTAGTCTGCATTGAGCTGCAGGGAGTCTGCTACCACTTCTTAAAAAGAGCCTGATACTGCTTTTTTTTCCCCGATAGACATCTATCAGTGTTTCTGTATTTTATATCCCTTTTTTGTGGATTTTTCATTCTGCTGCCTAGTATTTAGTTTTAGTCTCTAACATCAGTAGACAATGATTCCCAAAACAAGTGCCCTGCAAATATTCAGAATGAAATTAAAAGGAAGCAGCACTTTGTTTCATCACTTTTAGTATCAGTCTATCACTATTATTTTTCTGATACTTTCATTTCTAACTTCATAAACATTATTGCAAAGTTGAAATAGTGTATGTAGCATGTATTGTGAATATTCATATCCCCGTTTTCCTAAATAATGCATTATGCAAAACATGTTATAGTTCCTCTAACACTGCAATAAAAAGGATGCAAATATTTTCAAAGTTTTATATACCTGCCTACTTTAAACTTACAAGTCCCAAATTTAGTTGGCTACTCATGAATTTAAATACAGAGGTCTCAGCCTTTGTGGGATTTGGGTATCAACTTAATGAAGAATACTGTGGTTTAATTGAGTTAACTGGGTTGCCCTAGCTTTTATAGTTATTTCACTACTTGTGTGAAAGAAAGTCTGAGGAGAACTGTGTAATTGCAAGAAAACATAATCTGTTGTCCAGGGCAAAAAGGAAATATTTGGTTTTAATATTACATGTATGAGTGTTTGTTTTTCATGCAATTAATAAGAACTTTGCGATAAGTACTCAACTTCAAATGGTGTTGTACAAAAGGGATCAAAAGTGGACAAAGGCCATGGTGGGCAGCCTGCTCCGAAGACAGCGGCAGAATCCCAAACTAAAGGAGCCAAGAAAAAGAAGGCAGAGAGTCCCAAGCTAGGACACAGTACATTTAGCAAACTCTTTAGGCATAAGGTCTGTATGAAATGCCAGTGAGAGCAGAACCCTGAGCAGTAACAGATGGCTCCTGTCACAGAGCGAAGTTATTTCATTGGCAACTGAAATCAGCATCTGGCCAGCTGTGCAGCTCTCTGAAACTACTGCTGTGAGCATTTCTGTGCCACACGTTGTGAAAACAATCTTCATCTGCAATGTTTCTCTCCTTATGCCATCTGTGAATTCAGGGTTCTGAAACAATTCCTCTAACCTTCCCCACTACGTGCTTCCCAGTCACACTTACTAATGCTGACTAAACTTCCCTGGCCACTTACAAAAGAATAAAATAAAAGGTACTGACAAACAATGAATTATGCAGATATGAGCAGTGCCTGCAATTGCATGACAGGTTGAAGAGCTCAGTCCAACTACAGTTAAGGCTTTATGATCCACATTGCCTTAACATTCACTGTCATGTGCTTAAAATCAGTGATTTGGTGAACTGCAGCATCGGATATGGCAGAGAAGGTTGGAACATGGAATTTCCTTCAGAAATAGTTACTTTTCACTGAAAATAAGAGAAGTAATTGTTGATTGAATTCTAAGTTTAGTTTGGATGGAAAAAACTTGGGTTTTCAAGGATATTTTAAAGTTGTTCAAAAAGCACGCTTTTTGTGCAAATGATTGTTTAAAGTATGTTAGCTTTTATCTTAAAAATCCACTGAAAACTTCATTAGCTTTAGTCTCAAATTTCATATTGGGGCATTTCTGCATTCTCTGAAGAAGATAATCTGCCATGATGTTCTGCGGCAGAGAAGCAGAGAATTGTAGCTTTTTCAGCCCAAAGAATGCAGAGACCCTTCACTGGGGGAGGAAAGTAATTAATATTTAATGTTCACTCAAAACACCCACATGGAATTTCTGGTGAGTAGGGGGCTTTATAATCAAGGGCACAAGGCAAAGGGAGTTCTTTAAGATATTTTTTGAAACAAAAATGTTCTTTCCACTGTCTCATTTTTGAGATAAAAATGTCAGCTGTGTATTACTGAAGGAATAATAATCTTCCCAATGGTTTTAAGTCTACAGTTCTTGCCAACAGCTTAAAGTTAAGATCTCATCTTGTATATACTACATTGATAGTTAATAGTTTTGATATTTAATACAATTAAAATATGAATTATTGTTCATAATTAATTAGGGCTTTCTGGTAAAAACCAGACCTGGCTAGTGCTTTTTAAGAGGCTCTTTCTCCAATAAGTCTCTTCTCCAGTAGTTCAAAATCTCACAATGAACTGTTGGGAGAGATAATTGGTTTTCATTAAGCTATTTGACAGAACTTTAAAGACTTTTGGTCTGGAATGAAAGCAGTTATCTTAAAGGAATGCAACAGCACTAAATTTTAACACCAATAAAATCTGTCTTGTAAAATTTTTTTTATTTTATACTTTTAAAATTTTTTTCTTGTTTCTACATCTATTTTCACAGCTTTTTTTCCATATACAAAATATGAAAGCTGTAAGTGGGGTATTAAGAATAAAGGAGGTGGATTAAAATGGTGCCAACAGTTTGCTTGTAAGGCTGATTGAAAGTGGAAATTCAAATCAGAGCACTGATATGACAGGCAAGCTCTGAAGTTATCACCTGTAGTTTAAAAAAAAAAATAGTTCTGTTCCTCTCTTTTCATTTTAAATGCTTTAGCATGATGTGTCAACTAGATGAATAGGTAATGAATTCCTTTATTTGATCATTTTAATATAGTAGTCATATTTAAGAACTTCGCTCTCCCTTCTGAAAGTTCTGTCTCTGCAAGTCTTCCAAAAGGCATTTCTCAGTGCCTTAGTTAAGAAAAGATTTACTATTAGGTTAACATTGTTTTTCGGTGTCCTGTGTTTATATAAATACTAACTTTAAAGCAGCTTGTGAATGTTGTTTTCAAACAGCAACGCACATCCTAATAGAAAGCCATAACATAGACTGATGGGATGGGATTTGGCCATTTGACCTCAAAGACTGAGTTTGGGTGGCATTTTGGTTCATTTATTCCCTTGCATTGCATGCCAGTTTTGCAGTATAACTGTACTTATTTATGGAATTCTGACTTGGAAGGGTTAATCACTTATTTTCAGCATTAATATTGAAGCCAGCTCATGGCATTACATTACTTTTTACCACTTGCTCTGGTTCTTGTTCATTAGAGCTAACCGCAAAAAGAAGTTCTTGGCTCCTGCAAAACACCTCTCACCTATTCATTGAAGAAATCTGCAGAGCGTGTGGCAGGCTGCCTAAACCCAGGGGTGCCGGGCTCCTGTTTGGTTGAGTTTGTGGCTTGCTGCTCCTCTCTTTGTACAGCTCAGATATTCATCTTCAGCGTAAGCTATGCTGACCGTTAGGCTCAATAGATACTGATCCGTATCACTGGCCAGAAGGGAGTTTAGCAAACTGGATCCCTCCTGGCTTCGTACATCTTAATGAAACCAGTAGACCCAACACTAAGAAGTATTTTTTTAACAAAAGAGTAAATCCACCCCCCTAATGCACCAAAATGAGTGGATGGACTAAACCAACCTCCAACACCAGCAGATCTTCTCTTTGTAGAGCTGCAACTCCCGTTTCCAAGTTACAAAGCCACTGCTGTTCTGTTCCCTTCACTTCCAGGCAGTCATCTGCCTGTCTTGTATCTCAGAAAGCTAAGCCTCATGTTTTGAAGGTGATAGCAAGTCCCTGACTGGTATGTAATTCCCCCAGCAGAAAAGACCCAGCTCTGGCTTGTACGTGTGCACTGAAAGTTGCACATGCAAATCCAGCTTAGGAAAAAGAAAATAAATCTCAGCTAGTATCTTAAAACCCTGTATAACTTATTACCTGAAGAAACTGGGAATTCATATGTAAAGCCACATATTTTTAAAGAACAATTTGAGGACTGCAAGCACAGCAGCGTGAGCACAAAGCAATTTAACACAGGGCTGCAACGCTGCTGCAGGTAGAAGGATGGGAGCTGGCAGCCCCTTCAGGCAGCCGCACCTCTGCCAGAGATCAGTTTCCATGGTTGCAGGAGCCAGGACTTTCACAAACATTCACTAAAAATAAAATAATTCGTGACACAGACAATTCCTGAACTGTGTAACTGTGAGCACTGACATTGCCAGAGACAGACTTGTCTTTGTGTTTTGTTTCCCTTCAGGCTGCAAAAGAGACCCAACAGACAACCAATACCAAAGTGAGTAGGATGATTCAAGTGATCTGTATGAATAATGCAGTCAAAGGGTAATTATTCTTGCTGTCGTTTTCAGTCTCAAAGACACTGTTTTAATTTCTTAATCAATTAATCATCTCTGTTATGAAGGGTGGGTTGCTATGTAATTTGCTTCCTCTGTTCAAGACATTACTTCATTTGGAAGGACGGGGCGATGCAGCTCGTGAGCTGCACCTTGTTGCTTGCCGTGTCCCGTGCGATGGTGGCCCACCGCACACTTACCTCTTGCACCAGGCGATGCTTGAACCCGCTGCAAGCACCTCATCCTTCGCACGTTTCCAACAGCCTGTGTGTTTGTGTTTCTTTCTAGAGCACTGAACAGCAGCCTGTTACCTCTGTAAAATCTGACAAAAACATCCCTTCCTCTCAAGAGCCGCAGACAGCCAAGCAGAACACAAAAGCCCCCGAGCCCGCAGCCCAACAGCCGGCAGCGCCCACCGAAGCCCCCAAAGAGGTGACAAAGGAGAAAGCAGCATCCACCCCTACACCACTGAGCAAGCTCTTTTGGAAAAAGGTACGTCTGGATTTGGGAGCTGGTCCATCCCACAGCTCCATCTTCACGCAGCCTCCAGAGTTATTGCGAAGCACAGAGTTACAGGAGAGAGTCAAGGCTGCGAAGCTGAGCGTGTCCCACGTGCTACGTGCACGAGGGGCGTAAACGCTGTATGCAGTTACAAATGCACACGTGAGCTTTGGGCAATCACATATGCACAACTGTGGCCATTAGACTCCTGCAGAAGAATCTCATAGAACTGCAGTCTTTTAAACCTGTCTGTACTATTTTTGAATGATATTATGGAAGAAAGGGTATTACTCTGTCAATTCAAGACACTTGTTAAAAAGCCTACAGATTATAGTATTCTTTACTAAATTGTGTCATTAATAGAGATATAGCTATAAAAATGCATTTCATTTTTATGCTGTTTGATTTAGTTCTAAATGTCTGAAAACCTGGAATCTAGTGAATTTAGTCTTACTCAATTGAAAAAGTTTCATACCAGAGTGGATCAGTCTTTAAGTTTGGGGGTTGAGGTCAATTGCTTGG
>KZ505810.1:323830-348431 GCA_002844005.1 Limosa lapponica baueri
AAAATATCTGGCAGAAAATGACTACCTCTTTTTAATATCCCTGAGAAGATTACCCACACCTGAGAAACCTAGTTCTGCAATGCTTCTGAAAAAATAATCTACACATCTCCTAGGTGATCGTACTAAGTCCCAGGAAGGTGTGATCATTAATGTTAAAATATTAGATCACACACAAACCAATGCCAGAATTTCCGTTTCAAGATAACAGCTCAAATATCTGTAACAACTCTGCAGAAATATTAAGCTTTATGCTGATAAAATGGAAGCAGGAGATATTTACCAGGGGATGCAGCAGGCCTAACTTGCTCACATAATCTGTGGCCACCAAGCTCCTCCTAAATTCTGGTGAGCTATTTCAACAGCAGCTATTTTAGCACCACTCTCCCAAATCTGCCGATTCCTCTGGGAAAGGGCACGGAGTAAGAGGATGTCATAGTGCAGGAATGCAGCTGATGAGAACACTTCAGTTCAAGCATCTGCTCCCAGTTGGGCTGACAAACGCTGAAATTTTCAATACAAATGGAGCCACTTAGGCAAGCAAACAGTGTTACAGCCCGGCTGCATGGTTTTAGCACAGATGATAAGGTCCAGTGGTAAAAGAGATTCATTTATAAGCTATATAAAATGCAAAGGTATTTAGCGAGTCTTAGAAAGATTAGATTAGAAAGAAAAAGAAAAAAAAAGATTAATTACATTGTTTTCTGAGCTGGAATAACTCATACTTAAGTTGTCAGAAGCTGGGAGTGCTTGCCATGTGGAAACTATTCTGACCTATTCTGATTAGAGTATCTGCTATACTGACACAAAGTTCTCCTGAGCACAAGCTGGAAAAAAAATATACTCCAATACCGTGACATTCCTGTGTGTGCACTTTAAAGTGTTCTGCCCAAAATAATATGTTTCAGCTTAATTGTCACAAATGCAGGCAGTGAAAGGGGTTGTACAAAGTAACTGAGAGCAAGACGTGAGCTGGTGGTACCTGTGCTTCTGAATCTGAGAGCAGAGCTGGAATTTGTCTGTTGAAAGGGCAGGAACAAAGTTCTTCCTTTCACACCGGGCTTGGAAATTCCAGTTTAACAAGAATCATCTGCCAGTTTCTCTCAAAGCTTCCTGCTTTAATCGGCAACCACCTTGAAAATGGGTGCAGCAGGGAGACTGCAGTACAAGCAAATAACATAGGATACTAGTGCAAATGTGCTAAATGAGTCAAAATGGGGTTTATCTCAAATTAGTTCCCACTCCTCCTCCCTCCACCCATTTATAGGAAGAATGCCAAATAGTATCATCTTGTTTCCTAAATCAGTCTAGAAATGGCTTAATATCTACATGCATCAGATAGGAACAGCTACGGTCAACAGACTCCATTGCTCTTGTAACGTGGGAAATCTTTTAACTGATGTGTAAGTTTCTAGAGTTGCTGGAGAAATTTGGAATGACTAGCTCATTTATTATTGTTTGATGGATATTAGAAACTATTACATTTTTTTATGTGTCTTCCATTTGCTGCTACATATAAGTGGCCACAGAATTTTATTCTGTTCTAGACCATCTTCCAAACTCAACATCGGTGTAAGCAGAAGCAAACCCATTGCAGGCAGCTGGGCTGCACAAGATTACACTTAGTTTAAGACAGGGGATTCTCTTGGTCCATTGTGATTTTTGGCTGCTCTTTCTTATACTTAGATATTCAAAGGTGAAAAGTTAAAAAAATATCAATGAGGTAGAGTCTAATCAGTATAAAAAACCCCACTGTTTTTACTTCCCTGAAAGGGATGAGGAAGTTGAGGTCTTTCACTCTCCCGGTCTGACACAGAATAGCCCTATGGCGACCTGAAGTGATAAGTCCAGTTTCCAGTGTGAAACACACTGTGTGAAAGGACAATTGGCATATGATTTTGCACGGTTCCTATTGTAGGGAAAGCACATAGCAGTCACCTTTAGCTTCATCATGCTGTTTTTCTGTTTAGCACATAATGGTTTAGGCATCTGGCTCCAAACAGCATTGGCATCCTACGCAGTGTTAACAGTGACCTCTGAAACAGTGTTTGTGGATCCATTTTGCTGTCATGGTCTGAAGTTTTGATGGCTTCAAGGCCAGTAAAATTAGGTCAAGGCATCTTAAGCTCATGCCAAGTTTTTATCAATTACTGGTCAAAAATTCAGTTGGTATAGCTAGATCTATGCATTTCCTTCACCTAAGCCGGATTAGTGTCTTGAACTGGTTCCAAAAACCAGAATTGTATTTGTAGTGTAAAACAGCTTTATCACCCTAACATTGTCAAATACCTGTCATGCATGAAAGTATTTAATGTTCTTTTAACTTAGAGCAGACCAAGGCTGGCCATAATACACTATTAATCATGCTTGAAGGACTCTTAGCATGGTTTCAGTGAACCGTTTAGGCCAGAGAAATTTTAGAGAAAGTTATGCCAGAACTGCTATACTACAAGTACATGGCAACATGTCTCTGATACGTTAGTCCAGTTTCTAAAAACAATTGCTTTCAGTGCTGACTGGGAAAATTATAGTAAAATAACCAATACATTTAGGCAAAGTCGCAGGCAGTAGCTTTCTGGGGTTGTCATGATGCAGATGGTGCTCATAAACTTATGCATATTAAATAAAAGGCAAATTCAGGAAAGCAGAAAGGTGAAATGAGTGGAAAATATCTGCTAGAAATACACTAACACGTAATCCCAGCCTTAACTGTCCTGAAATATTTGACATTTTTTATAAATTTCTATATCTTATTCCACAGGGCTCCAAAAGGATGTCTGATGCAGAAGTGCAAACAGATCCAGTGTCTATCCTACCTGCTGGGAAATCCAAGTAATGAACACACGTGGCTGCTGGAGGATCAGCAGCTCTCTGTAACCTCCCTTGCAGTAGAGATGACTCATTATTTTCCTTTACACGGCTGTCATCAAATGCCTGAGGCTAAAGCAAACATTGGTGTATCATTTAAGGTATATCATTTACAGGGTTTGTTCATTAGATGTTAGAAAGCAACTCTAAGGATCATCGAGCAATGTGTAGTATATTTAAAGAAAGGTCATGTGGATGATTTTAAGTCTATAGAGGGTAGAGTATGTAAGGTAAGAAAGTCACAGTGAATTAAATAAATGGCAGAAAAAAAATGCATGTGACAAAGGAATGCAGTTGGTGCAGCAAGGCATGAGCAACAAATCCTCAGCTTTAGAGAGCTTTAAAGCAGCCAGGAAAAAAAAAATCTCCTTTGATAAATGTTATACTTAAATGTAAAAACAACCAAGACACCTTTTGTGGTTTTCAATAGAGCTGAAATTAGCAAAAAGTCTGCAGTATAATAGAATCAGTGATTATAAAGTTATGCTTCGTATTGGTTATTAATGTAAATTAAAACGCTAAAATGCAAAGGCTTTCTTTACATGATTGAGACAACTTCTGTCTTGTGTTGGTGAGGTGGGATAACAAATTAAAAACTATTTAAGGTTCTAATAGGAACACAAGGGGGCACCCGCGTCCCCGCCGTAGTCCTAACTCCAAGGCTGTACCTACAATCCTGTTATTAATGTTTTTCAGATGATAGGAAACTTAGTTGTTTCATCAGATATTTGTTTATATCCATACTTGTAATTAATCCTAATAAAAAAAACAAAATCCAGGCACCTCCCTGTTTCACAAGACTCCTGTAATAACTGTAGTTAATAAATTTTACAGAAAATTAAGATTTCTGTGGTTTATTCAGCCCTGGGCTAATCTGGACAGGGAACCGTGGGCCTGACGTTTTAATCCACACTAGCATCTGAATGATTCAGTACTGTATATTTTGACCTCCTTATGATTAAATAAATGAATACTTATCCTTTCAAAAAAATAATTTGCTGCTTTAATCTTAAAACAAAGTTTGTTATTTACATCCCTGTTTTCTGATGATTGATGTGACATTAAGGCACAAATCAACACATAAAATCTCTGCCTGTGAAGTTAATAGCTGTCATTCTTTATTTGAGTAAAGATTACAACTGGGCATCAAGTGAGAATTCTGTAAAATCTGCAGAATTGCATTTCTAACTAGTCATAGACAACAGAGGTAAAAGAACCTTTTTTCTCTATACAAGCCCTTGTAGGTAGGTATTTTTGCGCTGGCCTCTGCAAACCTGTGCATTTGCAGCAGATGACCAAAACTCGCCAGTAGTTCTACGCGCAGAGAGCAGACAAAAGGTCCTTTAGTTATAATAGTACTTTCTGTTCTCCTCCCTAGTACAATGGGCCTTTGAAGACATATAAAGTGATACCAACCAAGAGTGACTGCTTACCGATTTCAAACCTGGTTCGTAACAACCTACTTCTACATCTGTGTAGGACCAGTGACTTCTGTGCATCCCTATTTATGGTAGAAAGAGAGAGTAATCGGGCTTGTTGTATCCAGCTTTGGTCCAGAAAAAAAGTCTTAGGCTTTGTTTATGCTACAAGATATACAGCTTTAATCAAATCAATGCATGTAAAGATACGTACAGTGAGAAAACCACCATGGTTACATGCTGGTATGAAAGTGCCAGATGTCAGCATAGTGCCATAGTCAGTCTGAGTGTTATCAGAAAAGAGGAATAAGCTATCATGCTGTTTGCTGAGCTGTATATATATTATTATACGATAGACAGTGTAGGTGTTAATATATTATGGATGCATCAGGCCTTTTGTAGCAGAGAACAACTCTTCCTTAGTCTTCATTTTAGGAGCAGGTTTGCGTTGATCAAATTCTGCATTCCCGGGGCAATTAGGACTGGTGACCACGTGATTTGACCGTATCACTTGGCAATGGGGCTAATTTCAGGAATCAGGAAATCCTCTTGGCAGAAAAACAAGAAAAACAGTAAGTCTGTCTGTGGATGCCCCTTATGCCACTGAGCTATTATTGCAGATGAAATAACGGTTAGTGTTGGCACTGCCTCCCATGTAGAAACTCCCCATTTTGTTTGATTCCTCTCTGATAACAGGAACAACACAAGCTTGAAGAAGCAAGTCAGCCTTCTCATAAAGCAGCAACACATGGAGCCCCAAGAGGAAGAAAGGTCTTAGGAGATGCATCCACAGTTAAGTTGAGCTTCCGCATTCCACATGCCATATAAGAAACATAAAAGTACAGCTTTTATGTTCAGGCCCGGTAAAGCTTAACAAGTCATTTGGAAATCAAAGCTTTGGAAGAGGCTGCAATCCAAGACAAAGGAAGAGAGCAGCCAAAGCCATACATTGCATTTAGACTCTGTTGTCAACAAATAAGCTTTAGTTTTATGCGTAGGATCTTTTGAGGGGAACTGAAGCAGATCAGGACTGCTTCAAGGATCTTAAGGTGTGTTTCATGCAGGCATTTCGGAAGAATTTTAAGAAGCTAATGCAACCTCATAAATATAAAAATCCCAGGGAATGGATTAAAACTGCTACTTTTTGTGTAAGAAATGCTTCCCTCCAAGGGACAGATGTTTATCCGTAGGCGCACCCGCTCCTGGGTGACGTCTGGGGCTCTGGCATGTCCCACCGTCTCTGAGCCACGCTCACCACGGCAGCACGGGGCAGCCAGCAGCTCCGCAGCCGGCTGGGTGCCGCAGGTTTTCCTAACCTGGAAGCAAATTATCTCCCGTGAAAGGATATCTGAGCTCAATTGTGCTTCTCTGGAAGCTGTCCAGATGTTTAACTCCACTGCATTTCAAGAAGGTTTTTATAGATAACTCCTGGCAGAACTGCCCTGTGCCGACTCTTACAATGTGCAGCCTGAGCAGAACAATGTGATTTCCGGTATTAAACAGTCCGCTCATTAGTTCTACGTGTAACCAGCAGCCACAAAACAGGTAATTGCACTTTAGCAGCTATTATTTATTTGGTGTAAGCGTTGTCTACAGACCCTTGCATTAAAAATGCCCCAAAAGCCTGGTGGTTTTTCGGCCTGCCCTGTCCAGTGGTTGTCTTGTGCCTGCCTCTGAGGGGGTCTTTGAGGGGGCCCTGTTGGAGGCCACGGCCAGGGCAGCTGCAGCGAGGCCTGGCCAGTCCCATCTCCATGGCCAGTCCCATCTCCATTACCAGGCCCATCTCCATGACCAGGCCTGTGTCCATGGCCAGGCCCGTGTCTGTGGTCAGGCCTGTCTCCATGACCAGGCCTGTGTCCTTGGCCAGGCCCACCTCCATGGCCAGGCCTGTGTCCTTGGCCAGGCCCACCTCCGTGGCCAGGCCTGTCTCCACATCCAGCTGACCACCTGGCCCAAAGTTGCCTGTCTCCAGGATGGAAAGAGGGACTGGCAGAGTTGTCACACTTTCCCTCACATTTTAGGAGACAGAAGGAAACTGAGGCAGCACTGAGGGTTGGGCCTTGCCCCTGTCTGTGTTTGAGTACAGTAGGTTTGTGATGGCTGCCATGACCCTTGCCTGGCTTTTCTCTGGCAGAAGTGCTGGGGCAGGGCCTGTTGGCAGCCACAAAATGGCTATGAAGTGTAATGAATCGCTTGGTAGGTCCCAGAAAGAAAGACCTTGCTGCATGCAACCCATGGGGTTTGAAGTGTTGCTTTAAACGCTGGTGCTAGAGCAGTGCCAGATGTTTGTGTGAGCAGGTACTACATCTCAGCACCCCATGACCCCCTCCACACACTTTCAGATCCCCTCAACCTCCTCCAGCAAAGCTGGGGGACTGCTGAGGAGTTTCTGCAGGTCTGCAGAATATATGCCTGAAAATGTAATTACAGTCTCATTCCTGCATAATAGGATCTTCAGAGGTTCCTATTGGGCCACTTGTCTACTGAAAGCGTTTGTTCTGTTCAATTGTGTACATCCATCAATCATGTATTTGCATTCCCAGTGAGGTTTGCAGAGTGATAAACACTTCTGAGAGTACCTAGAAAGTAGGTACTCCCTGTTAACTATGCCAGGCCTGTATCTACCCCAGTCTGGTGTTAAGCTGGAGCAGCTTTCCAGTTGGGAATCTGAGTAGGATCTTGCCCCTTGTAAGTATGAGATTCTTGGCTTTAGGAGACGAGGGGTTGGTCTGCTTACACTGAGACCAGGATCTGACATCTAAGGGAATAACAAAGCTGCTTCCAGGGTTTGTGTGTTTCACGTTGCTCGCTCTGCACCCAGGGTTTAGAACATGTTTTAAGACTACCTTAATACTTTTTTATATGTAAATATGTTTATAGCTGACTTTGAGTTGATTTATGTAACAAAATCCATGGTTTTATACATAGAAAAGATAGCACAACAGAAGATAAAGAGAAAGGGTTAGTGCACAGGTGAGTTGTGGCTATGGGAACTGACTTCATTTGTGAGGTTAGAGATGGAATAGCTCTAACTTGAGTATACTAATTTGAGAATATCAGTGAAGAATCTGGATTTACTATAGGCTCCACCTCTTCTGGATAACACACCCAGGTCTTTACTGGCAACTTCAGCAGTTTAGCAGTTCTGAGAACACAAAAACAGGAAATTCTGCAGCAGCCTTGACGGAGGCTGAAGATGCGTATAAATTCCTTAAAGATTGTATTATTTTCTCAAAACAAATTATCAAAAGCCTTGAAGAAGAATAAAACCCTTATCAACACTCTTTGCTTTTACTTAATCATTTCCTATTGAATTTGTCACCTACTAAACTGCATAGGAAAACAGCCTCCTGCACAGGAAGCATTAGCGATTTGACTTTAAACCGGAAAGGTACAAAGTCCAAATTCCTTCTTTATCACATCCCACTGTAAGCAGGTGATGCGGCATCCAACACTACCCCTTCACCTACCTTTACACAGCATAGGAGTAAGGTCCTTTACGATTATCACAATGCATGGGGAATGATAAAGACAGACCCTGGACACAAGCTTCAGGACATTTAAAACAGGATTAGAATTTTGCAGACTCATCTTTGTTGTGGTACTTCACAAATTTTAAGGATGTTTGTGATTACTTCATTAGAGTTTTTTGGAAAACATAAGAGAAGTGAGGATTAAGTTGCAGAGTTTTCACTTTTTTTTTCTGTCAGCAGTTTCTAGTCAATTGAAGAACTAGATTCTTAGTTGGTATAAACTGAAATTGTATTACTTGAGTAAACAAGATTGAAGTAACCCAGTATGTTAAGACACTGTCATCACAGGAAGCTTTCTTTTTGCAGCTTTTGAGCACTGGCAGTGGCTGTCGTAAGTTGAAGAAAAGAACTGCTCGTGAAAAAATGGCTTTTAAAATTGACCTTGCCTCTGAAGCAATCCTTTTTCTTTTTCTTATTTTTAACAACTGATTCACAGCATTGGAAAAGCATACAATTATCAAATGCCCTGTTCCGACACAAATAGATTATATAACCTCTGATAAGCAAAACACTGATGGAAACATGAACATATGTCTGTCTGGTAGAACTGAAAATCTTCCTATCACTCATTCACTTTAGAAGGCCCAAATCAAAACACTGCTGTCACGATTCCTCTGCAGGCAGGTTGTCACAGAATGCTGCATTCAGGGAGTGTCTCCCTTCAAGGGCACAAACAGAGGGTTTGGAAGAAAGCATGGGATTTTGCCAGCAGCTGGCTTCAGCCTCCACCTGTGTGAGCTGGGAGGGAGCGTGGGTTAACAGGGCAGTGGGCAGCTCTGTAATTGCTGCTACAATAGGAGGCTTGCAGGAACAGCAAAAGTTTAGCTTGCAGATGTCTTGCTGCCTGCTTCTGATCCTGTATCTGTTCCTTCTCAAAGCCTTCTCACTCAGCCTCTGCATAGGAGACCATAAATTCCTATCTCGGCCTGGTTTACACTCCAGTAAATATATGAACATAAGTGCTTGTTGCCACCACTCTGGAGGTGATACCACGTTATGTATGAATGCACATCATGCTTTGTTGCTCAGGTTCATATAAACATCTAGATAAACAGATACCTGGTGAGTTCCTAAAGCCTGGTGATTCTCACTGGAAGTACTATAGGAGACTTGTAGAAGTAAACCTGTGTTAGCTCTTCAGCTAAAGTATTTCACAGTCTTGGGTATTTTCCTCTGTAAACTAAAACCTCTGGGTGTGACCTGAGATGACTGAAAGGTGTCCTCTCGCTCAGCTGCCAGAAGAGTAGGAGAGAAAGCAGGTGGAGACAGTAACCTCTTCAATGTCTGCAGCACAAATTAGCAGTCATCCTTCATCGAATTCAGCAATTCAGGCTAGAAAACTTTATTAGCACCTATTTATTGACACAAAATGGCTCTCTATATATACAAATCCCCAACCATGGAGCAGAATCTGGTTTTAGATGTTATAGAAACAATTCCCTGTAGCCAGAGAACCCACTAACATTGCACACTAGAAGCATTTTGGTGATTGCAGCTAAGTGCTTGCAACTGTGCTAGAAGAGCACCCCTGCCAGAGACATGAGCTACACAAATTTAATTCCAGAGTGACTAAATTCATGCTAAGGCTTTTATCGATGTTGTGACTATACTTGAAAATCATTTTTGGCTCTCTTCTCCCTTCCTCTCGCCTCCACGCAATCCTGCCAGTAAAATTGCCAAGTGAAAACAAGGTTTTTGTCTCCATCAAAATCTTCTGTTGTGGTGGGGTCTGCAGGTCCCACAGAGAGCAATCAAGGGTTAATTGCTGCAGTGGGGTGAGTCAGCCCAGTTGGTTTTCATATATGATTTACTGAGAAGGTTTAAGCTCCTTTGAAAGGGATTGACAAGGAAGATAGACCTAGCACATCAGCTGCTAGAAGAAAGGCCAGGTTTGGACAGGACCAGGTAGGAGGTTGGGATTGTTTTGTTGTCTTTTCAATCTGGCCTACGTGCTCAGCCTTTCACATGGAGTCCATTTATGGCCTCCCATGGAGGCATCAGTCCTTGCTAAACTTTTCTGGGTTTAGTATTCCCTGGAGTTTGTGGTGTGATTTGTCTGGAAGTGCTGTGGAAGTGCCTTAGCTCAAGCCCTCTTTAAAACCTGACCTTTCGGAAGTGTTGCATGCCTGTAACCCAGTGAAGTGATACGCTCTCCTGTCTTTTTGTTAGAAGCCTAAATGTGGACTTAGCCACCTAACTTCAACCCTGAACACACAAACAACTTTGACCTCTATCAATATTTATTTAAAGGCAAATGGCAATGCCAAAATGTAAATTTACTGAAGCCCAGAAGTACATAGGAATATTCATCACAGAAATAACAAGTTTACTTTTTAAAGTTGCCTTTCCCTATAAAATGCCCTGGTGTTTTGTAAGTAGGGGATATGTCACTTAGCCTCACTGAGAGACCCAAGCAGGGCTTGTATTGAGTATCTTGATGAGAGAATGATGGTGGATTTTGGCACATCAGCATTAGAAAGCCTGCCTGTGCCAAACAGCATGAAATACTGTTTCTTCGTGTGTGCTCTATAGTAAATACATCTTCAGTCTATTTTTATTGAGTTAATCTTGGATGGTTTTGTTTGTTTTGTTTCTCAACACACAAAAATATCTACGTATCTTAAGTTTGTAGTCTGTCTTGATTGTTGCAAAGTGGTTTAGAAAGAGTGCAAAAAGAACCTGAAGTCTGTGGTGTGTTCAGAATGCAGAGATGTGGTGTTATGAGGGTTTGGGCAAATCTGCCTTCTTTCATTGTCCCTCGTCACAGTGTCAGTCATGATAGCTGACCTGCAGTGATGTAATACAATATGGACACTGAGGCTTTTAACAAATGTCACTTTGAAACAAAGCGTGTGCTTTTAGAGAAAGTTGTTTGTTTTAACTGAACCCAAAATTAAGCATTCATCATCTTGTCTCCTGTAAAGCATATCGCTCTAGCTTGGAGAAAACTGAAACTAAACTGTATGTTGCAAGTGGAAGAATTTAGAAAAATTTACTCTCTTTTCATCGAGTCTGTGCCTCATTTTTCGAGCTTCAAGGAAAAAAATAAAGTAACTGCTGTAGACAGGGTAAAGATGGTAGTTACTATTCCTAGTCCATTACACAAGAGTAGGTGCTTTCAACTACTTGGAAACAAATATTGTACTAAAATTACTACTGGTTACTGGCAGAATTACTTGTAAATGCCTATATTCTAGGATGGAAATAGTATTTAAGGTTTTGCAGAAAGTGTTCCTTAAGCTTTTTGTTCACAGACATATCTTTGTTCTTATGTCCACACATTTGCCAAGAATTTCCTAAGCAACTAATGATTATGCATGCTTCAATTTTGGGGTATTGGGCTTGTAACTTCTCAAAGAACTTAACCTTTTATGAATGCTGAGTCTTTGGCAGTGACATATCGTAAAGGTCACCCCAAATTGACATTATTAGCATGCTTTCAACCTTCTCATTTATTTTGAATTTAGTCTCCCAAGTTGATTCTTCATGAGACTGTAGTGTTAGTTCCTATAAAAATTGAAAAATATGATGTTAGTTTGGAACTGGATTTGTAAGTTTGGGGACAGCTTACTATCTGTTTCTGGGGAATACTTTTTATGCTCTCAGGATCAAAAATCAGTCAGACTCCCTGCATTGATTGTATTTATCTACATACTTTTTTTTATATCTGACTTCCTCTTAATACATTTAGTTGATCTCTGCCCTACCAACAAAAGAACGTGAAGTACTGAAGTATTTCTGAAAGATCTCAGCTTGCAATCTCATATAAGAATTAAAACTAATGTGAATAATCCAGTTATCACCAACAAACATCTCAGATATTTAAAGTGAGATCCTTATTCCAGTTGTTAGTCTGAATTTGGATCTTGCATTTAACTGTCTATAGAGGATAAAAATTATTCTCTGGCTGGAAAGATCAGGTTTTGCAAGTTAATGCAATGTCTACTTTCAAAATAGACACCTCCAGTAAGCTAAGGCATTATTGTTCCAACACTTATTTGTACTTCATAGATGTAATTGGGCTTCCCTGCATTAAAGCCAGAGACACAGAAAGCACTGAAATAGCTGCCCAGCAGAGGAGGGGAGATTGCAGTGCAGTGACAGCCACAAAGGTCACCCTTAGGGCTTTTCCCTGTAGATGGCTGTTCTACTTGTAGCCTCCTGGAAGTGCAGTGTGGGACAGATGGATGCTTTATATGCCAGCTCTCGCAAAGGGGCCAAAATGGGGCTGTGGGGCTTATCTTCTGCTGCTTGTGGGAGCTCACTGAGCCTGGGACTTCCGTGCCAAGTGGAAGACCCCAAACCATGCAAGGACAGGCACTTCCCGGAATATTATGCAAGGAACATGTAAAAAGATACATATATGTGTTTAATTTCACTTTTCCCACTGTATATTACCTCTGAGACATTTCTTTGCAAGACAGGGTTGGTATCTCTCCAGGGGACAATGTTTCCAGCCTCACCATAGCCCCAATTCACATGTGGTGGTGTTCAAGTGAGATATGTCCACGCTTAGGCAAGACAGACTTTTTCTATTTTTTTCCCTCTTGCATTTGGTGGGATATTTAACTTTCATTATCAGAACTAGTCCTGAGCTGTTTATGATTTAATATCCGGCCCACGAGGAGGTTTAGGCTTGGGCCAGATGATGAACACTATATAAAAGCTAATGTTGCTGCACAGTATAAAGAATCAGCTCAGGTGGAAAAGGGAAGGTGCGAAAAGGGAGGTGTTCACAATGAAATGGACTGCAAACAAGCTGCTGCAGAACCGTATGTACAACCTGTTCTCAGCAGTGAAATATTAAAGATGAAGCAGATAAAACAATCCTTGGTATTGAAAATAAGATTACTGCTTTCATGCATGTGTATTAGCACTGCAGCCTTTTCCACAGATGGATGCTATTAAGGGGAGTAATCAAATATCAACATGTGTTTCATACAGAAAGAGATCCTAAGCTAACTGGCTAGCAGGAAAAAATTTGTATTTATTTATTTTTATATTAGAAAGATGACTACGATTTTAAGCTTTTTTTTTTTTTGGCTGATACTGTGTGGTTGATCTGGTGGTTACTGGGAACTTGAGGTGATCCTCACCTCAAGTTCCAGTCTAACAAATGCATGGTACATGTCTTTTAAGAGAAAGTATAATGTGTAAATCTGGTTTCACACAAGGTCTTCACCTTCTGGTAGGTTTCAACATGCGCTAGGGTAATTTAGATGTCAAAAATTGACTTGCTTTTACTGTAATTAAATGGGTATACATCAGGATTGCCTAAACTGACTTAAGCAGAATCACAGAGTGCAGAACAGATGCAATGCTGCAAATCTTGAGTGGTGCTCGTCCTCTCTCAGTGTGATAAATATTGCAGTACGTACTGAATTACTGAGCATGTGACATTTCTGAAACGGATTCTGGACATAGCAAGGGGAAAAGGACACTGTACACAGGTTTGCAATCGTCACATCAGTCCTCCAGTGAGTAATTGCAATCCCATCCAGCTCTATTCAGGCTGTACAGAGCAGTCTCCTCCCCTGCCTTCCTGGCAGAAAAACAGACAAAATTGTCACTTCCCCAAGTTGCTTCCTCATGCAGCAGCTGAATTCCATCTCCGTCCAGCTCTCCTGTTCTGGGCTTCGCTTCCCCAGAGCCTTTGTGTCTTGTGAATGCTGTGTGACAATTCCTGTCATGGTCTCTTCAGTAAATCTGAAAAAAAAACCTCACTGCTGTTATTACAGGAATTGAAAAGTACTTTCCCAGAATTACATATATTTTTAACCACCAGATTATCAAAGTTTGCTGCTTGAATTTCTGCTAAACTCTTTTTTTTTTTTTTCTTACATGTCCTGCTGTTCTACTGCAGTTAATCTGTTTGTCTATAATAATGTTAGGTTTGTTTTAACTTTTATTGAGGCAGTTGATAAGATCCTGTGGATTCCTGAACTCAGTAAAATATGTGTCCCCTACAATTGCATATTACACAGTACTTCTTGGTCTTGCAAATTCACTAAATGTCAGCACATTGGTACCAATAAAACTGTACACACAGCTTTTCTAACAGGGCAAGAATGAGTTGTTCTGTCCAAAAATGACTGTCTGAAACGGATTTTCCATGAACTGTTTTGTCAGTGTGTGTGCGTGCATGTACACACATACAATCCTGGCATTCCTGGGACCTCATGGATTAAGTTCCCATAAGCACACATGATATAATTTCTTCCAGGACCAGTTTCATGTGGTAATGTCATTGTTGCACAACTGCTTTTCTCAGCTTTAAAATAAAGACATTAAGTACTAAATAATGAAAAGTTTTCCTCCTTATCTCCCTCACTCGTTTTTTCCAATGTGAAAGTTAAAAGCCAAAAATTAAAAAAAAAAAAGTGATCTTCTGTATCAGAAGTACAGACATTACATTAAAAAGAGTTTCATTATCTCCCCCTTCCCCACCCCCAAAACAGAAGTTTTTTCAACATCTGACGTGTTACTGCTTTCATAGCAGGAATATGCTTTTTGGCATGTACCGTACGTTACACTAACAACCCAGCCTGCCAACAATTTAATAGCTCTGCTGTGTGATTATAGTTTTCGGGCCGTACCCACTTTATTGACACAGTTTCCTTTCGCTATTGCTTAATATCACTTCCCTCCTTTCTCTCCCCACCCACGTTACCCAGCCACATCTTTCTCTTCGATGCCAGTAGAGGGCACTTGGACTTAGTTTCTCGGACAGTTCAGTCGCTAAAACTATTCAAGCAGTTGCACTTGCAGGTTGGTTTGGGTTTTGTTGTTTTTGGTTTTTTTTTTCCTTGTCGTCCCATTCATAGAAACCTGGAGACAAAAAACCAAAACCCAAACAAACCAAAACCCCAAACCTACATGATCAAATTTTACATAGAGATCAGGGAGAGGAGAGTGGTTGGTGCCTGTAGGTGCTGGTGTGCCAGGGTTGGGGATGTCACTGCAGGGGAAGGCACTGGGGACACCATTTTGGTGAGCTCCAAGTCATCTGTTTTCTTTAGGAGGATCTTTGTGATCATGGAGGGAGGCTAATGAAAGGGTCCTCCAAAATGTTTTCAGAGCAATTTCTTCACAGCGGTGCTCTGGGTAAATAACGCTTCTGCAGCCTCAGCGAAATGGTGGCTTATCCTAACTATAGCTTAGTGCTGAGCACAGGACAACAGTGCACACCTCCAAACCTCTCTGCTCCTTCCTCTGTTTACTCTTTGATTATTTTTTTATTATTATTATTTTTTTCAAGCTGGATGTTGTGCCCAGTGATCTCTGTTCAGGTTTTCTGTTAATCCTACCCTCCTTCACAAAGAATAAAGCAATGCTACTGTATGGTTTAATTCTTAATACTTGGCTCAGGAGAGCTCCTGCTCAGCACTGTTCAGGGGATCACTGGAGATGGGGTTTCATTCGGTATCTTTTCTGGGATCCCACTGACTAAAAGGTGATGTGAGAGTGGGGCAGACAAAAGTGAAAGAGTGTCGCTGAAGGGGGCAGGGGTGATGGTAAAGGGGAAACGAGAGCACTCTGGCTTCTATCATGAGCTGCCTTGCAAAAGCTGATGTACTTAGGACAGAAACAAATAATAATATGCCTAAAAATGTATCTGTGCAGTGTGACATGAATGTTAAGCAAGCGCCACAGAAGTGCTTTTAAATTAAAAAGAGAGAATAAATGAGAATAAGTACCTTATGTATATGAAAAGACATATTCCTCACTCTATTCTCTCTTTGTCTTTCAAATGCAGAAGAAACAAAAAGAGAGATTTGGTCGACACCATAACACGGAAGTCACTTTTTGTGCTATTGTGGATGTGTTACTGTTCTTCCTTACTGCCTTGTTCATATTAAGAATGCAATAAAAACAATGCTAATGACAAGAGAGGGACAAAGCCTGTGCTGGGACAGATGGCTGTTTGAGAGGAAACATGCTTACCTGTGTACTTTATCACACTGACTTGCAGAAAAACTGTGCTGTTTACTCTCACCATATCCTTCTCAGAAAGCAACTTTCAATTTTCTGCTTAAGACCTATGAAATCTCTTACTGTAAACCATTCCCTTCTAGCACTGCCATCCAATTGGGAAAGCTGTTACCTAATAGAAGTAATTCAAGCACGTCTGGTACAAAATATAAATAGGGTTGATGGCTGACAATTGCACGCAGTTAAGCAAAGCCAACTGATCTGTGATTTACATCTGTCATGAGCATATATACAGTTGTACAGTCAGTTGTGTGCTTTCAGTTCACATACAAATCGGATAACTGTATAACTGCTTAGTGAGATACTTAATTGTCTAGTTACATACATAATTAATTAAATACTGCATGCAGTTGTAACTGCGTAAGTAAAATAGGAGTGCAGTCATACCTGTCACAATAGGCTGACCTTGGACAGACAGCTGAGCTATTAATGAGAGAGCCTTGCGTATACTGGGACAACTGAGATCCTTAACTTGTCACGTGTAACCTCAGCAGAATAGCCACTGCAGAATCAGTCACTTTTAGAAGGAAGTGTTCTTATCCTGCAGTCTGCACCGGTCCAAAGTATCCACGGTCCCTGCCCTAAGCTGAAGCTGAGAAACAAGTTGCCATCATTTCCGGTATTATTTCTAGTGCAAATTCATCTGGGTTAAAAAGCACACTCAGCAGGACCTGTGTAGAGTTTGCGTTATCAGTTATGTCATTTCAGCATAAAGGAAAATTTTTCATTTCCTACTTTCATTATAATTCGGAGAAGGCATTGTCTTTGTAAAATATCTCGGTCTTTTTGTACAATAGTTCACACAATGGAGTTCTAGTTTGTGGCTGTGGCTCTTTGGAACGATGGTGTTTCCTGAGACTGAAAATGGTGAAACTGTTCTAAAACTGACTAATACGTATTTCAGTTTAATAATGGAAAAAGTGTATTCTGAACTCTCCCTTCAAAGATAAAGGATGATTCCTACTCAACGTGGTGTCGTGGTGTCGTTCCTGGTATTTGGTGTCAGCATTCTGGGTCAGGCAGATATGAGTCATGGATCCAGATCAAATTTTCATGCAAATGAGGCAAATGTTCAGGTTCTTTAGTTGGTTCTGACCAGAACATCGCTGCACTGAGATTTCTTTGGTGATAAGTGTTTGAGCCTGTTGGCTGAAGCAATTAGCAGTTTACCCTTTAATCACAACTCACAGGTTAACAGAGAAGTTATTGGAAGGTGTCAGATACTTAGATAACAGAAAAAAAACCTAAATGTAATTTGAGTTCCTTGTGCTTACAACTGCTGCGTTTTCTTCCCTGGAAAGTTTGGTATATATTTCTGCCTCTCCATGCATTTGAATTCAATGATGGACAAAGACCTAGTTACCAGACCCAGAAAGATTTTTATTTATATTTTTAACACAGTCTGGAAAGAGAAAAATAATTTGTCAGTAGGCCTAGGAAAGAGTATTACACTTCCCTGTAGTTTTGCCTGGCGTAAGGAAAGGTGGAATAACCGGCTTAGCTGTTCCTGTTGCATTTCTGTCAAGCAATCGTTATCAGTAGTGCCATTCCTGTAAGTCAGTCATCCTCTTGGAAGGGCAAAGGTGGCACAGGCTGGAGCGCTGAGTTTTTGAAGTGCTTGGGGACCACGGAGCACCAGGATGGACACAGGCTTCTGCTTGCACTGCAGGATGATGTGTACCTGTGTGCAAGGGCCACGGATGCACGCCTTCACCTCACTGAGCCTGAACAGTTGCTCCCCCCTGCAAGGTCTGGGGGTCAAGTTGCTTACGGGATTAGTCCTAGCCCCGTTGCGGGCAAAAGGAGCCAGGCTGGCAGAAACCTTCTTGCTTTTGTGTCCAAGTTCATTGATTTCAGGCCAAATGAGCCCAAGGCAGCCATAAAAAGCAGCTTGCCATCAAACTTGAAGATGGCAGCAATGAGTGGGGACGGAGACCTGCCTGTGGTTTAAGATTCAGTGATAAGCTACTTCCAGCTTTTTCTCCACAGGGAGGTATTGATTTATTATGTAAAATGGGGAGTGTCACCAGGGTGAAGCTGGTCAACCAGCATAAATCTAGTTTATATGCTTCCCTCTCAGTGCTCACGTACCTGTGTAGTACAAGCAGATACAGTAAAAGCTGCAGTTAATAAGAAAATAAGAAACATAGTGAGAAAGGGCATATTTTCAGATAGTGCTTTTCTCACCATAACCCCACTATAGTGAATGAAAGCTTGAGATAAAAAGCACCAAAAAAAAAAAAATGCACATTGTACACTGATACACAGTATTTGGTCAAATGTTTGTTTGCAGGGCTGTCAGAACTTGCCAGGCATAAAAAACAAAACAAAAAAACCCCACACACCACTTCACATCTGCCACCCTGGCAAACTACACAGTGTTTCCTTGCTTCTAATAAAGATCACACAGCAGCTAATACACTATCAAAGCTTAAAGACCAAATAAATGCAGCGTTTACCTCGGAGGGCCTGTGTCCCAGTTTTATTGGCATGCGTAACAGAGGCAGTGTCGTGAGAGGCTCGTGAAATGCAACTTCCCATGTGCAGCAATGCTTTTTGAACAGATTTTCTGAAGAGATATGTGTGTTCTTAGAAAGAGCATGTTTGTGCTCTGAGAAATCATGCATTTTAGGCTTGTTGATAAAACTCTGGAGAGAGAGGGAGAAAGAGAAGACTGAAAGAAGAATGATCTACCAAGTACAGCTAAGAATATAGTTTGCAAGGTACAGAGTAGTTTATTGGAACCAAGCGATCAATATTTTGCAGGATGATTTATTCTGTGAAGTGGAAACAGTGGTTTCTTCTTCAAAGCCTATGGAATGACAATGGCAGCCAGAAACCCTGATTCTGGAACCTGATACATCCAGGAAGATTTGGGCATCTACACCCAGTCTGCGTGCAGTGACTGATAACCTATCCGAAAGCTCCGGCCTGTTTGTGTCAGAAGCCGTTGGTGCTGTCTATGTCAGAGATAGTCACAGAAAGAGAAACTGCTGATTTTGTTTCCACACAGAAGATGTTTGAATATTAGTGTGCTTCAAAAAAAGAAAAGAAGACTTGTAGTATCTGAAGCAGGGCAAGAGACACTTATAATGTCAGTGAGAGTCAAGTTTGGGTCTGGAATGTGCAGACTAGGCTGAATAAAACAAGCTACTCAAGTCTGAGCTGCAAGAGCCTCAAAACTTTCTTCTTCTTCACTCCAAATATTGCTCAGTGTGACTTGCTTTATCATGAGATACTTAAATGCCTTAAATTTAGGCATCGGGTAATCTGTTTAGATAAAAAGTGGCATTTTGTAGAACGAGGTAAAATAAGCTTACAGATTTGATCACAGTCATCATGAATAATCTAATTTAACCCTTTTTGGGTTTTAAATCACCTGATTCAAGTCTATGTGTTCACAATGATTCATCGAATAGTTTGTGCAAATAAACCGTGTCCTGTGATTTTTCCTATAAACAGTCCAGGAGGAGGTTCACATTGTTCAGTTTTTTGTCACGTGACTGGCCACAAGTCACATTCTGTTATTTCTGTTTCCTGTTTGATGACAGAAATAAGAGATGGCAGGTCTTTCAAATTATCTGATCTATTATGCAAATAAAACCCCAGCTTTTGAACACTTTTCCTTCTGACTGTTCAATCCAATATTCGTTTTGCACCAGTACTCGTGATGGAGCTGCTTCTCCTCAGTATTCTGCAGAACAGAGATGTGCAAACCTCTGCATCTTTGGTCTAAAACCTACATCAAAACTTGGAAGCCAGACACTTGTTCATTTGATGTATCAACATGGGCCACTTTCTTCATCTCCCTGTAGAAAGGCAGTTTGAGGAAGACCGTGCAGCTACATGCACAAGTGGCTATGTATTGCCACACTGGCACTAATTGCAAGCACTAATATAATTTAAATTAGACACGAAACTATTTGTGCAAAGGCCACAGCAACATTACAGCCTGTCAGACCATACAAAAATAGTACCTTTCAGTTGCAGTGGGTGTGTTTTTACGGCCCTGGAATTATTGTCTATTAGTAATTGAACCAAAAAAATAAAAAAGTAGTACAAATGACTGATGGTTGAGGAAGAGATTTAAAACAATCCCACATTAGCTTCCTGTAGCCTACATAATAATTCTTTTAATAATCTCAGCCATATCGTTTAATGCTGGTTTAAATGAAAATGAAAGACCACAAGATAAGATCACACAAAATAACAAAGTTCGCTAAAGTAATTCTGTGTCTGCTAATAAAAAACATTTTTTATAAAGGTACTTTTAGTAAGAAGATACTTGGGGAAAAAAAGCAAATGTTCAAGGAATGCCTGTCAGCAAACTCACAGTCATTTGACAAAATCATGCCTGCTGATTGTAGTTCACTTACAGTTACCTTTGAAAATTAAGGGAGCTGAAGGAGTAGGGAGAAGATGTACATCGAGCACAACCCATCATATAGAATAGATGTCAAGTTAGAAGAATAATATATATTAAGTTTCCATTTTAAAAATCTATGAATTACCAAATTCGCCAGGCAGCGTGGCACGTACTCTGTCACTTACTCTGCAGCAAGGGGTTTTCCTGGAGGTGGCAGAGTCTGATTGAATCTGCAAATTGGATAATTCACCCATAGGAAATCAAGAGCTGATTATATGCAGGACTCTTGGAATTAAAGTGCTTTATGAAATCACATCAGTGTGTTCTGTTCAGGTCAAAACCAGAAGGATTTGACAAAGTTACATTTCAACTACTTTTAGGAGAAAAACAGGGTATTTGTTTTGACTATTTATATTATGGTTTAGACTACAGTTCTGTCTGTTCTAAAAAGAAAAATATACAATTTTCAATTCTAAAAATGTGAGACTTTTAACATTTGGAATAAATCTGGTAATTCAGTATCTCTCAACCCAAAGTCAAGTCAAACTTTCTGCAGAACAGTAGTTTTATTTTCTGGTTTTAGGTGTATCTGGGCGGCTAAATTAATTTTGTTATAATTACATTAGAACAGAATACTGCCTCTTAAAGCTACAGTGTATGAACTAAATATTTCTAATTTTTAGGTGAATTTGCTAGTACATGAGAACTACTGTTTGCACAAATTCACGCCTGTTCAATGGCCATGTTCATTACTGTTACAGCAGGATGGGCTTTCCTGGAGGTGCACCAGGAGTAGCTCTGTCTCAGTAAGACAATAAGAACAACCACTGCCTGTTTCCAAATTCCCATTTGCTTTCAGATGAAGGTGAATTTCATAATTATGAAATTGGCCATGAGTAATTTCCAGCTGCAAGTGTTTTGGATGGAGAAAGGGGATTTCTGTTGCTACAGCTTTTAGTTTTGTGGAGCTTGTTTGGAACAGTCACTTCCATTTTGGTAATTTAAACAGAGAGAGTTACCTGAAGTATATAAACATCACAAATCATCACAGCAAACTTAACTGATTATGTGAGGCTTTGGTGACTAGATTGAATTTATACAACATAAATATAATAAAACAATGCTAGCAAACTTCGATTTTGTGACATATCCGTAGGCTCTGAGTGTAAATCAGTATATGCCTCAGTTTATCTTCATTCAATACCCTGATTTTAAACAGCAGTTTCTACTGGGCAGACTGGATGTGCAATTTTTTAAATTGCTATTTTAAAATAAAAAATGAAAGATGTTTGGGCAAATGGTCCACTTCCCTGTCATTTCAGGATTCTTTTGTCCTCTGGACTTGTGAGTTTATTTATATGAGAAAATAAGCTGTTAGAAAATATGTATTTAACTTGCTAGAATAACCCTTCTTTTGGATTAAGGGGTTTTATTCAGAGGTCAGTATGTGTGCACCACTGCACAGAAGGAGAGTCTGTAGTGAACTTCATTGAGTGTTGGTCATTTCTGCATTTCAGGATCAAAGTTCTTTTGGGATAACATCTTTGTTTGTAGAGAAGTTGGGTTGCTGGTGTGTTTGGGATTTGTTTTCTATTTTCTTTACTTCATTTTAGTCGGTTGCACTTCCAGAGAAGAAGGGACTATCAATATTGTGCTTGTCTCCTAGTGGAGAGACTTTTTAAGGGATACAGTTTTGCAGTGTGTCCTAAAGATGCTCAGACTCTGGATTTGCCTGATCTCTTGGTTGAAGACCGCTGTGTAGCCAGCTCCCCTTGACAGAGAAAGCTTTGTCTCTGGCTCTCATGTGCTCCATCCTGAGCTTTGTGATCTGCATTTTCCCAGCGGGGCACAGCTGTCACGGTGACTCATAGACTGAAAATCACTCTTTGATGTAGCTGTGTCTCTAACCATGTAGTATGTTCTCCAGTTCCTTGTCCAGTCTAGTTTTAAGTGATTCAAGCACCACCCCTGTTAGCAAAATATTCCATAGTCTAGGAGACTGCATTGCTATTCAGTCTAATTTCATTTCAGCCCACACTGTTTCATGGCAGTCTTTACACACATCAAATATTTCAGGGTGTTAGCATATCCTCCCTTAGTCATAATTTTACCAAAGTACATGCCTTCAACATTTCTCTTGCTGTCTTTTTTCTTTTCTTTTTTTTTTTTTATTTTAAATAAATTAATTTACCCAGAAGTTTCATTATTTTTCTGTTTCCCGTGTTAGTAATAGAAACCTATAAACAGATGGACATTGAGGGGGGGGAAGAAGGGGGAAATTTTTTTAAATCACAGTGAGTTTATACAGAAATATTAAAATATACTCAGCAACATAATAAACTTTCTTTAATTGAAAGGATTAAGGGTTTTTTAGATAGAAGGCTCTGTAAAGATTACAACAGTTGTGCAAATTAAGTATGGGGTTTTTTGGTGGTGTTTTATTTTTTGTTTGCTTTTTTTTTTTTTTTAAACAATCCCCTCCCTGTCAGTTTAGAGCTCCTTTCATTGCTTATGTATGATTGTATGATTCTAAAATTAGTTGGTGACTTATGTTATTTTTTCCCAGGGTCTTCTGTGGTGATTTAATTTTGCACATTTATGATTTATGTGAAATTATTCATTATGCAGTTGACCTTCTGTGAGACAATAAATTGCCCCTTTCAAACAATTGACTGGCTTTTGGAGTGTAGTTAAGGCTGAAAGAGGAGTAAGCAGATAATACTGAATACTGCTTGGAATTTTAAACTGATATTAGGATGGTCTTTGAATAGGCAGGAGGCTGGTGCAGGCTGCCCTGCGTTTCCTCCGTTGTCTGGAACATGAAGTGTTCAAGTGCAGTAATGGTACTTCCTGTCAGTGGGAATTGTTCAACAGCTGATCACTTTATAAAGTGGAAGGGCAGGGGAAGGGACTGAAATAGCTGGGAATAGGAAATTCCTGCAGAATAGAGAATAGAGAAGTAAAACCCTAAAAGGCCTCAAAAGCGAGTAATTGAGGAAGATGGAGCTGCAGTAGCTGGAGGGAGTGGCTTCTCTCACTTTTCAATTAGTTCGGTTTGCTGGACTCTCACTGGTGGGAGTGATACGATCACGAATGGAGACACCGAGATGCAGAGTCCCACTCCGCAGAGTTACACATCACGTGTCCAACACACACACACACACACAGAGTGATGCATTGTTTCTCCCCACAAAGCCTTTCTTTTTATTTTTTTTCTTCTCTTTTTCAAACATTGAATTGTCAATTAAAAATTGCAGTATTTTTTTTTCAAATGGTTGGGGAAATGCTATTTTCCAGTGGGATATGAGATGAAAACTTTACAAGCTGGGGGAGGGGAGTAACAACAAAGCACTTATTCTTCCCTTTCCCCTCCCCCAGTAGAGGGAGGAAGCAGAGGAGTGGTAGTAGAAGTAGGAAGAAGAAAGGAATTAAAAAGTAAAGAAAACTTGAGAGTGGAGTAAGGAAAGGAATTTAAAGGGGAACGGTACACTTTTTAGCAAATCTTTGGAAATAGGGGCAAATTCTGTGAGGAAAACTCTGGATTTCGCAAGCCATTTGCTTTATTTTTAAGCATATGCATTGTCCTGCTGATATCAGTTTAGTTACTCTGATTTATTCCAACTGAAGGTGTGGCCCAAAGGTTTAGGATAAAGCACAGCTGAGAATATTTGTGTAACATCCTCACTGTTCGTATATCAGGGGAGAGGTAAGTAACTTGGATAGTTTCACTCAAGAGGTTTCATAACCTTTAAGCTGGGTGTGTGCTGATTCAGTATGGTAAAAGCAGTATTCAAAATGAGTTAAGCTTTGTGTGTTGCATGCTATTTTCTGAGGATTAGTTCAACCACCTGTTACTAAAACATGAAACTCAGTCAGCAAAACAACTGCATACCTTTCCAGATGCACACAGAAAGGCGCACCTTGGGTGAAATAATTGCAGAGCCAAGAAAATTTTTGTAGGGAACACATCAGCATTTGTCTTTCAACACGAAGCATTCCCAGCAGCTCTCCCTGTATGCCAGCTTTGCATTTCTGTGATTTTTGTACTCTGACTTCATGCACACACATGTGCGCACACACACGTGCACGCACACACTCAGACAAAACCTACTGCTCACTGAATCTTCTGTTTGATCACAGTTGCCCTGCTCAGGCTGCAGATAAGCCAAGATAAGCAAAGTGTACGTTACATGCTTGAAAGCATGTTCTTTTCCAGTTGTAGATGTATGCACAACACAGGAAAAAGATATATAATATTGACCAGTGTGCTGACTGGGGCGGGGAATCTTTCCTCACCGATTCTTCTCTTCTGAATCTTGGTTTCAAATACAGAGATCTTGTGTTTTGTTTTTTTAATTACTCTTGAGAACAGCTGGCTTAAAAAGCAGGGTTTCCAGTTTGCAGGGATTTCTTTCCTTTTTTTTTTT
>KZ505810.1:379179-393582 GCA_002844005.1 Limosa lapponica baueri
TGAAGAGTCAGCTTGAGAAAATTCAGAAGACAACTAGTCTTTTTTATTTTGTTTTTAATACAAAAGCAATGACTACAAGGCAACAAAAGAATTAGAAAACAGCGTCCCTCAGTGTAACAGTTGGGCTTCAGATATGACACCTCCAATCAATGACATATCTGAAGTATCTTAATTTCTTCATGCAAAAGTGTGTTACTTTCGGAATTACTTTCATACTTAAGGAATTACTTTCATGCATGTGATGAAAGCCAGTGTGCATTAGCGGTGCTTCCTTCTCTTCTTGTGCTTGTGGTACCACTAGAATCATGAAATCATGCTGCAGTAACAAAAGATATTCATCTTAGAAGTATGTTTTTCCACATTTCCAAAGAGAGGGCCAAGGCCCGAGAGGAAATGAGGAGCTTTTTCAGTGCTGGGTTTTTGTTACTGTGTAATATCCTCAGTTTCTTTAGGCTATTATCTGAGTTTAAAGAATTGGTGGATATAATTTATTATTATTCATTATATTTTGAGTGAACACATTCTTACTGTAAACAGCTTGCTTTACAATTAAACTTACTAATTAGCCATCTAATAGACTTACTACATTTTTCCCTGAAAGTAAATCAATGACTGTGTCGCTTCACTCTATTTAGGTCTGATGTTGAAGTCCTCAGTTGTGTGTATTAAGGAAAAATAATAGCAACTAGCAGTTAAGTGTAGCTAAGAAACTGAGTTACTTTATTTCTTTCTGATAACATCCTGGTAGACAACTTTATTTCCTGCATACACTGGGATTTGGTTGTTCCAGGGAGCAGTTGTGCTTAGGTAAATAAGTAGCACACATAAGCTCGAGTCTTTATGGCCATTTTGTTTACATATTCTTCTAAACCAAGGACAGTCATCAGGTCTGTTGTGTGCCCGTGGTCTGCAGTCCATGGGATACTTCTTCCTTACACCTCTACACTCAGTATTATTGTTCAAATTGTTTCTAAGTTTAGAGATTGCACAAACAATGCAGCAGGGTGTGAATAAGGTGTGTGTCAGCCCCGTTTATTCATTTCAGGGTATATTTACGTTACTCAGCTTAAGACTCTCAGCATCGCAGCTTGGTCAATGAAAAGCCCACGCTGCAGAAGCTGTGGTCTGTAGGGTACTGTGTCACTGGAAAGAACACATACCGTATGATTTCTCTTGTAGGTACTATTTTCTTAACTGGCTCCTGAGGAAAACACACCACAGTAAGTAGTTAAATATTTAGAGCCCTGTAATCTCTAAACTGTGGTGCCCTTGGGACAGGACCTCTTCAGTCTGCATTAGGGTTCTCATGGGGTCCTGATTCATCACTGGGATTCCTGAGTACTACCCAGCACAAGTCATATAAGATATTACTACTAATATTTTCTTTTCTGTAGGAATTTTCCAGGATGACTGTGTGTGATAGCTCATGGGAGCTACGTGTTGTTTACCATATTTTTCTTTGATCCCCTTTTGGTGAAGGAAGTTTAAAAAAATCACTGTTTCTTGATATCTGAAGCAGGCTGCAGATCTGAACACTCGATTACAATCTGTACAATATGAATACTTGATTAATAGTTATTGTAAGCATTCGTAAGGAATTTGAGGCATCTGGTTTGGATAAATATCACACAGGGATAAAGATATCTAAATTCAGCCCAATTTTCATCATCCTGGAAATACAGTCTTGAATATGGAGCCTGGTAACTGTGGGTTCTGTCTTTGGTATAAATATTCACTCTGTCCTCTTGAAATTAAAGAGTTTTGCTACTGATGCCAAAAGATTCAGGATTTCCCCAGAACTTCCCAGATAATGGAATAGTAAAAATCAGAAAATTTGCATAATTAATTCATATGAATCACTTCATGGTGTGTGTTTTTGGGCCTCTGCAGTTGAGCCCCCCACTTTACCAGTGTAAACGTGTACATCCCACATTCCCACTAATATTCTGCTGCGCTGGGGCAAAACAAAAATGCAAATATTATTTTTAAATGATAGATGTGTTCTGCTGGCTGCTGACTTCATTGTTGCTCATTTCTCTTGGGGTCTGGATGCCCTGAGCACAGGACAGGCTGGGAGCCTGCATTTCCTGCACAGTTGTAACTTTAGATCAGGACATCGTTGATAGTTTAAGATACTGCACCTGGCAAAACCCCAGCTTGGTCTCTCTGATGTCAGTGCCTGTTTCCTTCCATCAAATATATGTCTTTCTGTTGAATGTTAAGAATTCCACCAGTTCTACTTAGAGCACACTAGTAATTTTAGGGATTTTTCCTATGTTAGGGGCAGTAAATCTTCAGTACCCACAGAAATGAGTCCATCACCAAGGCTGAGATCTTAATCTTAGTGAAAGAAATTGGCATGTTCCTATTTACTTAAGTGGAAGCAGGGTTTCTCCTACAAATTCCATCTCAGGCCTGATGCGGGTTTTTCTGGGAGGAGAAGGGTTTCTTGCTACTAATTATTCTTGCCTGATTTCTCTCCACCCTCTTTTGCAAGCATAAAATCCCTAACGAGGATTCAGTTTGATTCTAGATCAATTAGGCCACTGGTTTGCTTTGCCTTTTCTTAGGTATGGCCACAAATTGAAGATCTGGCTCTTCAAAAGTTCTGCTTTTGGTTTGAGAACGTTTATTATTTTCCAGGTAATTTTTTGTTTGCTACTTTCCTTTTTTTCCTATTTGTCTATTAATACTACAGACAGTTCTAGCTCATTTTTAATATGACATGCAACTTCCTTTTTATGGGTGTCAGCTCCTCCTGCTTTGCCGTAGCAAGGTAAACAGTTGCTGCTGTCTCTGAAAATATACTGCATTTTAAATACTCCATGGAAGAAGTAAGAGGAAATAAAATCCACGACTGTATTTTCCATCTTAATAATGTTATTTAACTCTTGGCCCTATCATAAAATATCATTTCATAAAATATCATTGAATATATTTACACACACATATTTATCTGAGTTTTCATTTACATCCCTAGCGTTGCACACAGAGAGCCCAGCCGCAGTATCTGTTTACCACGCTGCTGATATGAAAGGTCATGATCTAATTTCTTAGCTTTGCATCAAGGCACAAGAGGAGTATGTGACCAAGAATTACTCAGTGTGGAGTATTGGGTCTGAATAAGATGATGTAGGATGTCACACAGAGCCCTCAACATTTATGGGAAGCAGTTTGGTTTTGCACAGGACCGTTTCTTCCAAACGGGGAGGAAAGAGAAAAAAACCTGCAGGGAGAGTCATGAGTGATAATATTGTTCCTTTAATGGGTTAACTATAGTATGCGAAAACAGAGAGCTCTTCTTTAAAACGGTTAATTCAGTCAAGCCTTATTCAATAGATAAAAGCGTTTTAACGACAGGTGCCAGCCCATCAGTCCCTTTTCAGCAGCGCTGAGTGTTTCACAGGGTAAGTCACTTGCAAATGTATTCTCTCAATAGGTGAGAAATCACTGACAAGAATAGGTAGTCACTGGGCTCTCGCTAAATGGCACAAAGGGTAGTTAATACCAAGTTACATTTGCAGTGTGAAATTTAATTTTGTTTGTTTATTAACTATCTTTGACTTTATAATTTATCCACTCACACACCCCGGCTATTTACAGACTCGGTTCAGGAACAGTTTCAGAGCTCACATTTCTTTGTTCTAACCCAATCGTTCAGAGAAATGAAATCTCCCCGTGTGGGGATGGAAATGCATTTTCTGAGAAGCTGTATAACTGGCCGGGCTTGTTTAAAGCTAAGAGAGTTTAACTCTATTGACTTTACTGCTTTGCTTTGCTGTTCAGTTGTACTTGAGTGACTTCATTAAAAAGGAGGGCAGTTACTTAATCGTACAATCCAAACCACTGGTGTCATTTGCAGTTTCCTGTTCTATTCTTACTCAGTGAGCTGAACGCGAATTCTTCTTTAAACTTCTCCTTGAGATTTCATCTGAACAAAAATCTCCTTGTGCTGCGAGATTTCCTTCCTATCATTTTCTTCAGAGAGCCTGCTGGAAAACTATGCTTTATGGTTTGCTGTAAATGCATTTCTAGTTCAGTTAATGCCACTTTGAAATTCTACCCGCTTGCGTCGGCGAACGCTGCCATACTTTATAAGGGCTAGATTGTGTCTCGGCGTACCCTTGGCAGGAGCCGATTACCTTTGTTTAGTATTTGTAATACAGTAACACCAAGAGGCCCACTATGAATCCCTCATAAAAGCAGGCATTGTGTACACAGCCTTCCTAAGGAGTTTAGCCTCGAAGTGTGGGAGACAATTAGTGAATAAAACAAGGGGAAGCGCAACGTGACAGTGAGAGTATTAGGATGCGTGTTTCTGCAGTCCAGTCGAACAGATGCTGGTGCCTCCCAGCAGAGATGGTATTTAAGGAGGAACTTGGAGGAGAGTCGTGTAGTATCTTTGCTGTTTCTTTTTTTTTCTTTTTAATCTGGGAAGTTCCCTTCTTACATTAATATTTATTAAGTGATTAAGTACTAGTACTGCCATTATACAGGCATGGCTACTGAGCCAGATATCAGGGTGTTGGTATCTGACACTTAACTTTTACACGTGTACATGCAAAGCTTTGACGCTGCTTTTCAGGCACAAGCTTCAGTGCAAACCCTCTTTTAAGGAATTTATTTCCTGAGGAGAATTAATGAACTGAGTTTCATATGCATTTGTGTTACATACTCTTATATCCTCCTATACAGCCAACATACCACCAGACATGATTCTGATTCCCACTGTGTGCAATATACCCCAGTCTTCTCCGCATCCAATTGCAATACATCTCTTTTTGTATCTGTCTTTTTGCCTCCTGGCTGGGCAGGGGCTCCAGGATTAGGCTGTTGGCAGGTATGTGCTGATTAGTTACCTGACGGTTAAATAATTATGGGATTTTACTTGCCTTTCCCTTAGTTTGGGTGCTCTCTCCCATCTGCTAAGTCATCCATTTGCATAAAAAATAAGGGATTAATCATCATTGTGATGAATTAATCAAGAAATTAATTAAGAAATTTCAGCAGCTCTGCCAAAAATGGTCTGCAGGTTCTGAAATTGTCAGTAAGGGGAAGCAGGGTGCTGAACAGTTTGGTTTCATCAGCCCTCTTCCTTAGGTGGAATGACTGTGCAGGCTCAAGCGTTAGGGCATTTGCAAAGCTTAGTAATATGGAGGCATTTTGAGAGAGGAAAATTTAATACTTGATCACATGTAAGGTAAGAATTTTTTAAAAGTAGAAAAAGTGCATCATTAGTTTCCTAAGTAATAACTTATAAAAGTATATAACTTTACAAATACATATATAATAATATAAAACTATGTTTAAATGCACGAATTTGTGGTAACGAATGGGCAACAGCAAGGAAAAAAAATAGCAATTCTAAATTGACTGAGTTTGTAAAGAAGCGTCCCACCCACGTGCTCTGACATGGTGTCCCTTAGCTTGCCCTAAATACCTGAGCAGGAGCAGCATTGTTAAAAACATCACTTCCATCCTCTATTCTGTGTTGTACAACTGCTTGCTATGCGCTTCTTTATTTTTAGGAAATAGCTAATGGCTCTGTAAGTAACCACACTTCGCATTTTCCCCAGCGTTATTCTGTGCTGCCTTTCTTTTAGGTCTGTTCTCACAATTAAAAAGTTACATGCAATTACCTCAGACTGTTTCACACACTTTTAGGATGGCTTGGCAACAAATGATGCTCATGTCCTGCGACAATAATCTTAATTTTGGTTTCATATACATATTGTAAGTATTGTGGAAAAAAGTTCAGGGCACTCGTTAGGTTAGGCTGTGAGAGTCCAGGATGGGCTCATTTTTATTTAATTCAAGCCCCTGTTATTTTTTCGGGAAGCTTGAAAAAAATCTCAGCAAACACTTTTTCCTAATCATTCGAAAATATAATTGCTTGTTTTGTAGGTGTTTAAATGTTACCGAGAATACCCGTAAATAGAAGGAGGAGGAGGGAGGGGGTATCTATTTGTAAGATGAGAAAAGGAACCACTGCCTATTGTTTGACCTGAACAGCTCCCTGATTGACTGGGAGAAGGAATATCTCCATGGGAACAGATGAATGTCTGGTTTTCATGTGGTGAAATCCCCAATCGAGCTCACAGTGGCTTCACTAACATGGCACTCTAAATTGGTTGTTTGCATGCTGTTTCTTACCTTTTTCCAAACTAAAGAAGAAGACTTCTTCCAAAGTTACTATCCCCCAAAATATAATAACGAAATAAAAATGCAGGACAAATAACAACGTAAATTGATGGGTTTGGGCGTTTTTAATTTATTTTGGTTTTTAAGTAAAGCAGACAAAATAATTAAATGAGATTAAGCATTTAGTATGGAACAGTCTTTTCAACGTGCTCCTTTTTGCAGATTTGGGTGCTACGGGAGGTATTAACATGCCTCCTCACGACAGAAGAATGCTGTTAGTTTGGGGGAATTTGGAGAACTCCCGAATCTATTGTGTCTACGGGTTTGCTACAGCCATTTACAATGGTCTGTTTTCCCTCCTAACAGGAGGGAAATGTCAGTTGACTTCAATACTGCTGAATCTAAAAATAATTTTCAAAAAGAGAGATTAGAGGTAACAAAAGAACCACAGTTAATGTAACAATAAAAAAATTGCAATCCAGGTTGGACGAAGGAGTGATTCCTAAATATTAAAGCCCCAGTGGTCTTATCTGGACCAGCTGCTTATAATGTCTGTGAGGAATGTGGCACATCAAGTGTGTGAACACTGCAGCTATTGTATCCTAACAGGCTGATTGAACCCTGGATAATTGGCATGTAACCTTCTCTATTAATAGTGCAGACAGATATGTGAATTAGCTGAATGCCTCAGACATATGCCATGCATTAACCAAAAGGGCTTACAATTCTCATAACAACTTGGCTAACTATTACACCAGTAATTATTCTTTAGAACTTGATAATATTAGAGAAAAATCAATAAATAATTTGTAGTTTCAGGACAGATTATGAATAATCAGTTGCACTGTAACATAATCGCCAAAGGTTGGATTGTAAGGAAGATTCGGGACTGATAGTGTGGCACTTTGATGTTTTTAAAGGGGTCAGAGTGTGATTCTCTGTCTTTGTTTAGCTCTTGTAACTTGAAGGAATCGATAGGCATGTGAAACATTTAGAATAACTCCAGGATTGCTATTCTTTCTCTTGTCCAAGAGATGTACAGTCAGGGCCATTTTATTTGGAAAGACAATAGATTATTTTCCTTTGTGAAATATGATGTAGAGGGGAATAAGTTGGACTTCTTAAATTTTTTTGCATTACATTGTCTTACTGTTCTGAACGTCTCATCCTTCCATTTCAGTTGTTCGTCAGGATGAAATGGCAAACACCTTTTACTTTTAAATTAGGCTATTCTTTTCCTAAAGTGATAGAGAGTATGATTCAACTCTGAGTGATCTCGAAAGAATGCAGCATTACAACACTTTAAAAGCAGAGAAATATCAACTATGGGCAGAGATTATTTAAATATGGGAGCCCCTAGAGCTGCATAACCTGTCTGGGAGCGTGTGTTTGGTGTAACAAGCTGCAGCAAACAATAATCCGACAGAACTATGGGGTTTTTTGTTATGTGAGAACCTTTAGCAAAGGACTTTTCCTTAGAAAACCTTCTTACAAATTAGTGGGAAATAATTGGACATTTTGGGATAGAAATTCAAGTTTAGATGTTCCAACACTTATGATGATTGTGCTGTTGTTTTGCCTAAAGAAATGGAGATGCATACAGTCTCTTGCAAATGCTTTAGTCATTTAAATGCCACTGTTAGTAATTGGCATGTCAAGTTGGAATCAAATAAACACAGACATAAGAAGTATTTTAAACAGCTACAAATACTACACAAATAGAGACTCCTTCATTTCTGAGGTAGTTTTATTTATATTTGCCATATCCCACAGAGGCTGAATTGAAAACAAGGTATTTAGAAGATGTTATAGTATTTGGGCCAGAATTCAAAATGCTCTCCAATAGACAGTGAGCACCTAATCTCACATTTTTCTGTGGCATTGATCTATCTTCTTGAAGAAGCTAAAACATCTTTCTTGCCGTTGTTTGATTGTCTCCGGCATGTGAGCTTCCCATCATCAGCTTACAAAGACCATAACACTTTCTTCCACCTGCTGCACCTCATTCTCTAATTACCTGGCTTCTCTCTTAGGATTCTACCAGTCTCTCTTCTTTATGGGTTTTTCAGCCACAATATAGCAATTAGACCAAGGCTCATCTTTCAGGTGTAAGATGAACTTCCTTTCTTCAGGCCCCCAACTACTAAACTCTGCGTGATCTCAGCTCCTGCCAGCATTAGAGGAGGTTCATGAATGTGCCCAGTAACGTGATTTGCACCAAGCAGTTACAAATGATTGTAATGTGCATCGTGTCTAAACAAACTGAAAATCAGATCGTTAGTCTGGACAGTGGTGGTTTGGTCTTGCTTATGCCAGTTCAACGCTATTTATGAGGAAACGGAGGTAGCATGAACATTGTAAAACTAACTTGGCAGTAGTGTTATAAAAAGCTGAGGAGCCATCATGGGAGGAGGCTGAAATATACTCTTTTGTGTGCATGAATTTTGTTGCTTGTCTTTCTCATTTCCTGTCTTCCCAATGGAAAGATAAAAAGAGAGAAAGCTCTAATGGGCAACGGTATGACCATACAGTCACCAGAATGAGATCTGAACCAGCGCCCCAGAGCTCAGCCTTTGGTTTTGGGAAAATCAGATTTTAATCGCTCTTTGCCACTCAGCCCCCTCTCTGCCGGCTGCAGAGGTGTCACCTGCCCACCGCTCAGGGTGTTGGCTTGGAGGCCCTTCTATGGCTGGTTTACAACGAGCTCATTTCCTATCAGCAGCAGGACGTCAGCAAATCAGCATGGTGGAAGTCCTGCAGCCTTTGCAGTTTCCCTTTGGAGCTCTTGGGACAGATGAGAACAAAGCAAAAGAAGCAGCCCAAATTATTGCACCCTTTACTCTTGAAAACGAAGGTCATGCCCGGTTTCTGAAGGTGACTTTACAGGGTTTGAATCTCTGCCAAACATGGTAGTTGTAGCCCTAATGTATAAGTCCAATTCAATGGATTGCCATCTAGTTCAAAAGGCATTTTATTCTGATTTGTTGGGAAGTCAGAACAATTTGGTATGGTCCTTCACTAGCTCCTGTGACTATAGTAATAATTTATATAAAGATATCTTTTTTTCCCCTTATCCTGGCAGATTTTGGGGGAGTGCATGTCTAAGAAGACTTTAAATTGTGCTTGCTTGAACTCAAATAGGTATTTTTTTTCTTGTTTGATACCTATTTATATTTTGATGTGTCTAAACTGTGTAATCTATAAAATGTACCTATACTTGTTTTATGAAAAAATATCAAAATGTACATTCATTTCTGGCCTGTCTATATTAGGTACATTTTAACTGTCTCTATGTACACAAAATATATAACTATATAAGCCTGGATTTATGTCTTTCTCTGCGAAGATGCAGAAGGACATATACACTGCGTCAGAAGTTCTCTGGCTGTATCCATTTGTCAGGTTTCATATTTTCCTCGGTGGCAGACGTGCCACAGTAAGCGGTGAGGAAACGACTAGTAGAAACTGGCAGATAGATGACCTTAACTGGGATCAATACAAAAAGCTTCAGGAGCTTATGAAATAAAATACTTTGAAGTAAAATGCAAAATTGGATTTCACAAGCCATCATTACTGTTTGTCACTTTGGGGAGGGGAGCGAAAGACCTATGTGCTGTATTTAAAGTGTTCACATAGGAACAGGACTTGAATGAGCTGAGTTCAGAGCAAGCTTTAAAGATCACACTGCCCGTGAGCAAATTACTTCAAAGTCCCCACGCTTAAGGAAAAAAAAAAAGTCTAAGAAATAAGCTGGTTGATTTTGTGTGTCACCGATGATGGCCAGTGTCAGGAGTATACATTGAACTGAGAATTCATGTATTTTATAGCTCCAGCTTCCCCGAGATTATAGGCTGTAATACAGAGCCACATGCGGGTTTAAGCAGGAGAGCCGAGGCACTCGCACCTACCTGTGGGCATCCACCTCCCCTTGGGTGCTCATGGTACCAGGGAGGCTGTGCGGGCATGGACCTGCCCTGGTGCTCCTTCCTCAACACCTGATGGATTGGGGTGGAAAACTAACCATGTGGGTCAGGTTTCTCCAGATGAGAACTTGCGTTAGAACTCAGCATTGTAAAAGATGTCTGTCCTGTCTTTCAGCCCTACCAACACCAATTATTTTCAAATTGCATCTTAGTTTTGACTGCCCCATTTGATTTGGGTTATTTTCAGTTGATTATTAAATCAAAGCGTATATTGTCGCTCCGGGTTTTGAATGACTGGCAAGCATTGACACCTGAAATGAGAAGTCTTTTCTTCTCAGATAAGTCAAGGTTTGGTTTTTTCACCTGTACTTAGCAGCTGAGAGGGCTGGGTTAAACTGATGGGACTCAACAGTTTGAAATTGTTGGAACTTTCTTGGCTGGTGAGGAAGCATTTGACTGAGGGTCTTGCGAAGCATGGACCTGTTCGATCAAAAGTTTTTGGCACTTATGCGGCAAAGTAGGAAAATATGTTTCTGTTTTGGTCTTTAATGCCCACCCACCATCACATTTTTCTCTCCTGCTCCTGAGAAGGATTAGGTGAGGGGAACAGAAATCTGTCTTTGATTTAGAGTCCTTAGGCATAGTTTTCTCTCTCTTTAGAGTCCTGAGCAACGATTTTCAGCTTTTCTTAATCCTGGGAACACCTAACCTTGGGGGGAAAGAAGTCCAAACCTAGTGAAAGTTAAAATAAGCTTTGGATATATTTCCTTTTTTTTTTTTTTTTCCCTTTTCTACCTTTAGTTTGCACTCATGGGGAAGGTTTGCTTTGTTTCAGTTGGCAACAGCTTTGTGAACTGCTGCCTTCTCAATGTCTGAAAGAGCAGAAATAGCATGTGGCCCTGTGGCTTGAGAAAAATTGAACTGATGCTACTGAAAGTGCCTGCTTGGGTAACACAAATGGTTTATCACATGTGGAAAGATTTATTAATGCAGATTTGGCTTCTGCATTTAATCCAGATGGCAATAGTTAATAGTGGCCACTGCAATTAGCCACAATGCAGAGTAAATGTTTCAGTTTGACGTTGACGTAGAAAAAAGCACAAGCTTGCACAACCTGTCAATCTGTCTCAATTCAGCTAAAAAGATGGTGAGATACTGGCGACAAAATACTTGCACTGCATGTGGGAACTTTGTGAACTAACCAAAGAGGGGGCTAGAATTCCTGACTGGGACGATGTTTGGTGAACATACACTGTTTAACGAGAAGGTACTGCTTGCAGAATAACCAATGACTTTGTGGCTAAAGCTCCTTCTCAGGATGGGGGAGCTACAAGTTTTGAGCATCCGATTTGGATTTCTCTGAGATGGAGCATTGCTCAGAAGCAGGCAGGGAGCTGGACCCACGTGTCAAATCAGCATTAGGACATATGTGTAGAGTGGTAGCATCCAGTTAGCTTAGCGGACAGGAACTATTGCATATCCAATTTCCTCCTAAAAATGAGGAACCACGAGGCTTAATCGAGACCTTGTCTTTGTAATTCAGCATCAAAATCAGAAGGGAGACCAGGAATTCTCACTATTAGCTTCTTAGAGTAGAAATCCCAATGTTTATGGAGATTAAGAAAGGTATTGATTTGTCACAGGCCATAAGGTTTCCTGTGTGCCTGACTTTTTCTTTAATTCCCCTGGGTTTGACAACATTGACTTAATCTATTTAAGGACCTATGATGAAGGATAAAACATCACCATCTGCTAATGCAAACATTTATTACTTATAAAAAAAAACCATCAACTTAAGACAGGGGATAGAGAATAAAATCTTCATGTACCTGTTTAACATGGTGAAAGAAAAAATAATTCAGAGACCTTATAAAGCATATACAGGATTAGCTGAGGAAGAAGATCAATGGCTAGAAAGCATCTCCTTGATTACAAACAGGTTTTGGTTTATGATGAAAAGATTGGTAGGCAACAGGATGTAGTGTATTTAGAATATGGTGTGGTTAAGATGTCTTTGTCAGTAAGCATTGTTGAAATCTATATTCCACATCCAGTCACAGACACACAGACAGACACACAAGAGCTGTACTCACCTTTCCTTCCAGACACAGTGACTCACAGAGCAGTTTGTGTCTTCCTCCACACAGACAATGTACTAATAGCAACATTTTGTAGGATGACAAAGAAATGAATCACTAGACAGCTTGGTTTCATCAGAGATAAGATTCTGGACCCTTAGACTTATTATTTGGTCTGGTGCATTTTGAAAATGGACTCTTCTGATGTATTTTATGTAACAGCTGCCACCACAATTCCTGCAAATCCCAATAAACAAGGTATTCTCTTGGTCTCTGTTGGTAGTAACGCAATGGCTAGGCAACATCTACCAAATATTGCTGCAGTCATTTAAAAATATGCTCCACAGCTGAAATTAGTACACTGAAATATATGCACCTTTCACAGCTTTTCAGTGGTTTAGCTTAAGCCCACTGTAACTGGTAGCTTGAGATAAGGCCTTGCTCTATCTCAAACTGGATACATTAAGCATGGACATACATCCTTCCAGCTGTGGGGCAAGAACATCCCATCCGAGCCACCCCACTTTGAGCTGATGCTGCTGAGGTACCTGCACCCTTTCTCCCCTGCCTTGCTGGGAGGGGGGGAACCTTGTACCCCGGGCAGTAGCAAACAGCTGGAGGCAGTAACTTCTTAAACTGCTGCAGCTCTATCTGCCTTGAACATCAGCCCACAGCCTGTGTCTATATTGCAGTTGGAGGCATGATTGCAGGCTGTGTTGACATATCTAACCCTCACTTAAATTAGCTAATTTAGGTACCAATAACTGTAAAGCTCTGAAATATGGACTTCAGGCACTTGTACCGTCTGAGCTTGAAGCCAGTGCTGCTACAGCTGCTTGTTATCTGCTATCTTGATTTCCCATTGTGTTGCATAGACTAAAATATGCAGCAAGTAAAGTGCAATTTAACATTACACTTAAGCCAGCCTAATGGCTAACCGGCATGAAAAAGAATAGTCTGTTAGACTGGTCTAACAGCTACATCAAACTGCACACTTAACCATTTGGTTTAGATGTCCCCGATTTTGTGAACCCAGCATCATTTACACTTTCTGAAGCTCACTTCCACAAACAAACGTGCAAGCATAGCTCTGTTGCTTGACTGTTAATATTCCTGAAACTCCAATTTATGTCTTTCAGGGTCCAGCCAAATTAGATGCTGTTCTGCATGTAGCCCTGTGAGTAGCAGGTAGGAATTGTTTACATCGATAACCATGATTAACTCTGTACTTTTTGCTATGAATAAGTATACGTGAAGGTAGAACCATGCTGAGTTTATTAGGCATGTTAGTGAAAGAGCACAGTCCCTGTTAAACCTCTAATTTTGAGGCTATTATTTTTAATAAAAGAAAATGTTTTTGTCAAAAGAAGACATACTGCAGCATATTTCTTTTAGGTCTCTAGTGTAATGAATATTACATTTTTTTCAGCATCTCTCAGTCTACACTGGGCACAGCCTCAAAATCACTGAGGCCAACGGGAGTTTTTCTTTTGATTTCAGTGAATGTGGATCAGGCATACGGAAATCTGCACATGAGATCCTGGGAAAGGGCAATGTATCCAAATGAGAGGTTTGTTAATGTAATGTAGACATAAAGCCCAGATTTAAGCAGTTCACTAGCAGAAGCCTGTGGTGTAACTGCAGGAATTCTTGATACCTTTACTTCCTGCGCCTCTTAAACACACAACGAAGCAGGAGGGAAATCGTTCATGATAATTAACTGGTTAAAATAAGAGTGAAGAAATCTAATATCATCAGGGTTCAGCAGTTATTGAATAGTGCATAGACATCATGCTGATTCTATGTGAAGAAATTAATTTCAGCTGCAGAAAATAGCCATCTTCTAATTCAGCATGGACTGGGTCCTCCTCATATAGATGGATGGTTTGCAGTGTTGGGGGGGTTTCTCAGGGCATAGTTTGATGATATGTTTGCTTCAGGGAAGAAATTTACTTTAAAGGGTAATTTGGATGATCTGGGTTACAACACAACCTTATAGACATTTTAATCTATATAAATTAGAGTGGTGAAGTCTGGCCACGGCAGGAAAGGGTAGAGGGGAGGGGGTGGAAAAGGGGTAGGAATGTCTTGCCCAGCCACTGCTGAAGCAAACATAGAGCATAACTATATCAAATATACTGATATGAAAGTATCATTTAACCTGGCTAAGGTGGGATTTTTAAATTTTATTTGGACTTAAGAGCTTTAACATAATATTATGTTATCATATATAAGATAAAGATTAGCATAATATAGTGTAA
>KZ505810.1:394447-405874 GCA_002844005.1 Limosa lapponica baueri
TTAGAAAAGCTCTTTTACCCTATCTTTCTACTGAATGTTTAAGATTCCTGGAATATTTTGTTTCCACTAGAACATTTAGCCAGCCTTATTATGCATCAGTGGCAGGGACGCATCCTCAATAATAAATTCATATGCATGTGGTGAAATGAACTGTAGCATACTGGAATCCAGGACCAAAACCAGACCAAATTTCTTTGAAACAAAGAAATTCTTACTAAGAAGTGACCTACTAAGTTGTGTTCCAAATACTTTGGTTAGAAATTATATCTTCCCAGTTTGCAGGCATATATGTCAGACTTAATGTGAAAATACTAAAGCACGTTTCACAATCTCTTATCAGCATGTGCAATTGTAAGCGTAGTAAAAAAAAAAGCAATGATGTGAAGCTATGAGCAAGAATTCAATAGAGGTTTTGTTTTAGTGTCTCTGAAAGGAAACTGTCTCCTCTAGGAGAACACTTCTTCCTCGATAGCATATCATTAGTTACTTCTTTACATGCTATGGAAAGATGTTTCTTTGAATCTTTGTGTGGAAAGAGGCAGAAAAGAGTGTATGATAAAAGAGTCTGCTAAATATAGCACAAGCATCTGAATGCACAAACGCAGTGCATACTTATAGGCAAAATGTGTAACAAAGGAAAACATGCCTTATCACATCAAAATATTATGTTTTGTTAGTATGTATTTATGTTCTGTAATCACATTTATATTGGGAAGGAAATGCTTCCTCCTCCTTTGGTGGAGGAGGAGGACAATAAGACAAATTTCATTAACTTAATTCCCAAAAGTGGCATTTGCTCATGTACAGTCCTGCTTAACTGAAGCCTTCTGTGCCTTAGTTTCCTGTCTATCAATTATACTTGTTGAATTCTCAAGCATATTATTAAGTCATTTATATGTTTTTATAGCACTTGGATATCTCATAAAAATGATTGCATAAAAGTGCTTTTATATTAGTACACCTTAATAAAAACAGATCATGCCAGGCACAATTAAACTCTTTTTTATGTCCCACCATGCAAATCTTCCTGTATAGCTTGAAGTTTAACTTTCAAAGCTCAGATGAGTTTATTCAACTGATTACTATCTAATCCACCCACCCATCATCCCACACTCCCTCAAAAAATGTTAAAATCCTGCCCAGAGTGATATTTTTATTTTTAAACTTGCATGTCTAAGCATTCCTCACAGATGTGAAAAAACTTGAGCCTTAATCATTACAGTAAGCCCATGCTATCACTAGGAAGAACACAGTCTTTAGCAAAAAAATCTAGATTTTCATGAATAAAGTGGCTGGTATCTACCAGTCAGTACTGGAGAAAGCCAGATTTGAATACCTGGCAGTGTCAGATCTGCAAATAGTCTACGTCACCGCGATTCATTGCTTGCTCATTATGCTGAGAGACACGAGTCACTGTCCTCTCTTCCTGCTCCAGCTGTTGCACCATACTGGATCATTTCCTAATTTTCCAAAATGAAAGCAGGTATTGCGCCCAAAGGAAAGCTCGTTTGCTCATATGCCTTTGCATGGGCAATTGTTTGTGGATTAAAAGAATTGATAACAGTGGGTCTTTGTGACCTGGCCTGCGCTGGAGCACGGGGGCAGAGATGCACTGGAGACAGGAGTTGGGGGGGTACAAGATGTATGTGCCGTTTCTTGTTGGTTCACTCTGTACGCCCAGGTGACCCTCCTGGCTCCTGTTCTTCCCTTTACTGTCTTTGTCAGCTTCTGTTTCTCGGGATAAAAATATTTTGGCTCTTGTTTGACTTGTAATTGTCCAAGACCTTGTCCAGTGCCCTTTGGGAGCTTGCTTGCTCCCTCAATGCTGAAAAGAGAATTCCCAAAAAAGAAGAAATTTCTTTCTGCTTAAAATGTCTGATCTAGCTTGTTGAAACACCAGTCTTACCAAAAAGCAGACTTTCTTGGCAGTGGAGGAAGGAGCTGGCTTTATTCCTGATGGAGGTCACACTAGAATCTGCCGGAGGTTTTCTGTACATGCTTTCGTCCTGGTTTCTGCTGTGCTCTACAGTGCTCACATCAAGCTGTTTTGTAGGAAATATTTTATTATATTGGACTATTTAATTCCCTGGGCTGGTGTAAACAAGTATAATTTGTTAGTACTCAGTGAAGCTATGAATCTTTATGCCTGCAGACGATCTTCTACATTATTTTTAATCTAACTGCATTAATAACACCAATTAAATATTAGTACTTGACACTATATAGCAAGTCTGACCAGTTCCTTTTGCAAACAGTATCTGTCCAAGTGAGCTGCTGTATTGATATAAAGACTACTGCTGTATCATGTGTAAAGTTTTAGTTGTAATTGTTTATTCTGCACTAGCACAGACTTGCATTAGAGCGGCGTGCCACGGTAGCTGATCAGGTCTAGCCATAAAGAAATCAGCAATTTGGTCTATCTTGAAAATTGTAGTACTTTGCAAGGTGATCATCAAGGCCCTGGGATGGCTCCTGAGCACCCTGATAACTCTTAATTTTGTGGTTTGTGAGATCTGACACTCTTTTCATGGGTTTTCGGGTGAGGAAGGAATAATTCCCAAGAATATCAACCCAGAAGGAATTCTTTATGGCAGTGGAAAATCCTACTCACAAAGTCACAGCAAGTCCTCCTTAGACAAAACCCCTATTTTTATGCGTAGTTGCAGCTGTTGGGTGAGACTATCCATCTTTGGGTCCATAAAAGTCTAATCTATTTTATATGAAAAAGGCTAATTTGCACAGGTTGGGGAGAAGGAAGCCTCTTCCAAACGATCAATACTTTGTTATTTGTAATAACATTGACTAGGTTATCATTAGTCTTCAGATACTGCACACATGGGTATATCAAAAGATTAATCACATCTGATTATATACAATTTTAGGATCAGTTCCAATAAACCCAATTACAGTGTTTCTTAACTAATAAGACCTCTTTGTACTCAACGTACCCCTGTTAGGATGCAGACTTGCATGGTGCTGAGCACCTCTGCTGAGATAGGGAACAGTCTCTGTTAAATCCTGAAGTCTGAGAAAATCAGGCCTCCCATGAGTTAATTATGTGGGATTAGCAACCTATATGAAAAATAACAGATGTGGCTAAACAATAAGTTTGCAAGCAGCAATATGACCAATCAATATAAAGCTGTGTTTAGCAGGCAATTATGCACCAAACACGGCAGAAAGATTAAAAAAAGCAAAACTCTTCCTACTTAAAAACATATTTGAAATGCTGGGAGTATGCAAAACATCCAATTATGAAAACAGCATGCTAGAACTGCTGAGATAACTTCCCATTCTTGTTATTGTACAAGGTGGTTTTTTAAAAGTTTGCTTATTTTCATAGTTTCTTTTCACTCAAACTAGAACGAAATGGAGCACAGGTAACAGAACTGCCTTAAATAGTTACTTCATTGGCAAAGCATAATTTAAAGTCCATTTTAAATCTATATACTAGAGTGATTAATCTAAGCTGGGAAGGATGGGAAAAAATAAACACTATGATAAGTAGATATGATATCAGGGGCTGGCTGTGCTTGAAATTTCTCTTGATTATTGCTGCTAATGCTCGAGACAGACAGGAACTGCAAATAAATAAATACGTTCTGTTAATATTTGCTGAAATTTTTGAACACATTCCCTTTGGCTCTACTTGTATCCCGTCTCTCTTTTGCTTTCTGAGAACATATGTGTGACTGAGTTAGGGAACAAATGTTTGGAGAAAAAGTTCAAAGTTTCTAAAACTGGCACACATTAGTATTTGTGTCAGAGAGATTAGTGCACTTTAACCCCAGCTCAGAAAAGCCGTTCCTGTTCAGGGTAGCACTCGCACACCAGGTAAAAACCTGCCTGAACCAAAGGCAAAGGGTGGGGGACAGGACTTCTCCCATGGCCCTGGAACTCTTGTGCGCATTTCGGGTTTTAATCCTCCCCCAAAGTCTAGAAAAGTCAATGAAATCAGTCCCTTTGGATTTTAATGGACTTTGGATGAGGCTCCCAGACAGCAAACAGAAAAGTTTTTATGTGACTTTGTTCCAGTACTGCAAACTCAAGGATTCAGACCCTGCAGAATTGTGGCAAAATGATAAGATTGGGATCTCTTTATTGTCTTTTTGTATCTTGAACCCATGTGGTTCGTGATTTTCCAGCTGGTATGAGGGCTAGAGACTTGCTTTACATTATACAGGGAAACTGAAAGTCTCAAGTGATCACATGCTCCTGAAGCACGGGGCTTACCAAAGTCACTAACTGCCACATCAGTTTTAATAAAATGTTGGTGATTGAGCAAAATAACTGCTAGCTGTATTTCAAATATCAAATGCTGCAGATTATGATCATTTGGCAAAAATCTTATTTTTTTGATGCAAGTTTTCCAAAACACTTTAGTAAATCAGGTTCAACTAGCAAATCAAAACATTGTAGCAAAACTTGACTCCAGATGGATCTTTTGCCAAGAAACAAAAAGTTTAATATGAATTTATGTTTATACGTAAGAATATTCTCTACGCTAGGAGGTGTGATGTGAAATCTTCTAAATAAGGGTCCATAGTGCTCCTACATGCAGACTGGTAAATTTTCTGAATTTTTCTGCCACCTTAGCTTAACTGTTTACTTGGGCTAGCTGAAATATATGTCCACTAGAGTCTCCCCTCTGAGCTCAGTTCTTATATGTGCCAGCCCATAACACACTCTTTGCTGCACCTTTGCTTTTAGAGTAGGACACTAGTAGCTACAATAAAGGGCAAAATTTGGCTTTGTATAGATAGACTATATGGCCATCAGAGCAATATCACCTCTCTTTATATGACTTTATCTGACATGCAGCCATGATTTGGGATTTTGTGGCTACTTTTACCTTCAGAACTCCTGATCTGAATGGTGACAGGATGTGACAGTGCTTTTTCTAGAAGCCCGACCTAGAGATCAAGAAGGCACAGAGCACCCACTTCACCCACACCACTACCTGTATCCTCCAGATCACCTACAGCCACCGAGGTTCAGGATGCCTCTAGGTTTCATCGTTTTCTGTTTTACGGAATGTCCCTGGAAAGGGTGGATGGCCTGTGTGATAGAAACTGGATTAGGTGCAGCCCATCCACAGGAGAAACTGGAGCATCCTTGGGTCTGTGTTAAGTGCAGATCCAGTGGGGATAGTTGGAAAATCTGGATGGACTTGAGCATATCCTTGCTGATTCAGGGGAACCAATTAAAAAATCCTTCTAGTCAAGGAGATGCATCTTAAAGTTCCTGATTAAGCTATCTGCTTGTTCTAAACTAGACTCAGGTTTTAGGTATGTTCCAAGAGGCCAAAACTGTAATTCTGGCTCACAAGAATAAACTGTATTGCTACAAGTAGCTCCAATTCTGTGATCAAAAATAACCCAACAGGTCAGCCATTAAGTTATTCACCTATTTGTTAAAAACATTAATGAAATGTTCTCCTTAGGAGCAGGAAAAAACAAAATAAACAATCAAGAACATACCACAGTGTCAGTGAGTTTCAGAGCTATTGTGGCCTTTGATTTATGAGTTTTAACGTGTTCTGGAACAATGTCAGAAGGAAAACTGGGAGAAGCTTGCTGTTACAGCAAAAGAATACTATAGTATTCTGAAGTTTTATTTCAGAGGATTTATTCTTTCCCTTTGTGGCTTTATGACACCAATGGGTTGCAATATTTGCGATTTGCAGACTCACAAAACTGTAAAATACAGTGTGCTTACATTTTGGAATTAAAAAATGTTTTCACAAATAAATCTAAGCAAATTGGAAATAATACAAAAATCTGTTCATTTTACTAGAAGAATTTGAACAGAAACTGGGCACAATTTCAAAGTCAAAATACAATACAAAACTTATTTGGGTTTGTAGTGCTGCAAAGATGCAACCAGTTGTCATTTATTCACTCATCATTAAATCAGAGCAGATTGTTATTACTTAAGTGGCAAGATGAAATCAGCATTCCTCCCCTGTGGTACATTTTCTGTTTATTGTTCTTATCTTCTGTACAAGTGGATAAGGAAAAAAAATAGAGCCGGAACATAAGCAATTACAAGGTCCAAATGCTGTTGTTTGCCAGTGTTTAGCTAGATCTATTCTGCATGGAAAGAGACACTGAAAGAGAGAAAACTACATTTTTCTTCATATGAATCATCCTATCTAGTTCCAATAAAATTCCCACGGAAACTTCTGGGCTATCCAGCAGTTCCTGCCCTATTTGTTAAAGGGAAATGTGGTTTCAGATTTGCCTTGGGTTCCTATCGTGCCATCTATGCTCTTTAGCAGTACAACTCCAGTAAATACAGTAAGTCCTGTGGTCACTCTCTCAGGCATGGAAAACAATCCAAAATGTTGCATTCCTCGGTGTAATGGTAGCTGGTTCCCTCCTGAAAGACTAGCAGGGACACTAGATGCAGGAGCTGAAGCGCTGATAATAAAAGCATTGGCTGCATAAACCCTGATAGGTTCAAACATAACTTCCCAGCTGCCCAGAATCTACCAACATCCTGGAGATCCTACTAAGTATTTTTTAAAATTAGCATATATATTGCCTTTGATGGGATATATTGACTTTGATGGGAGCAGTTCTGCCCCACATGCAGCTTTCATACCAGCACAAGCGTATCAGTTCATCGCTTTGATTTGCCGGTACCACTGCTCTAAGCTGTAACGGGGAACCAACTGCACTGGGGTGAAGCAGTTGCTCTGCATCAGTCGTGTACTGTGATTCTCCTTCTGACTGAGCTATTATAAGTTGAAGTAAGGCTGAATTGTTACTATATAAGTTTCTGCTGCTACAACTGCTGACTTTTGCTAATATAGCCACTGTAGTTACTGACTCATCAGTGACGTAACCGTGCTGACACAGGACCGCAAGATGGATGCAGTTTCTTCTACTCAACTAGGTCTTTGTCTGAATATGACTTGCAATTTTTTTCCAGTAAGTTTTAGCAAGAAAAACAGAACATTTCACTGCTAGCCCTTGCCCAACCAGGACTGCGTCTCCTGCCATAAAGTGAGTTGGCTGGGTCAAGCATTTTGATTAATTTTGATATAATAGGAAAAAAAAAAGTTCCCAGAGATTTTCTGACTAATTTTGTTTCTGTAAAGGGCAGTAGTAAAAATGCTATTGAACTCTGAGCTACATGGAGAGTAATAGCAGTCACCAAGCAACTAACTTAGGAAAAAAGAATAATGTTACTAGGAAAACAAGGATATTAGTAGTGCCAAACAAAGCAAAAGCATAAAAGAATCAAGACATCGGCTAGTTCTGGTTGTTCCAAAAAACAAACAAAAAAACCCCCTTCAAAACAAATTCCAAAACAAACAGTGCTTCTCACTTAAAAATTCCAAAACAACACATCAGCATTCTAGTAATTCCTGACATTGAATGTTTGACTCTTAAACAGCACATATTTTAGGAGGAAATATTTGAGCTATATAAATAAAAGGCATCCAAGAATCTCTGTTTTCCTCTGAAATGCAAGGCCAATAACTTATCTCTTATTAACAAGTTCATCTTTTGTTTCCCCAAGGTGCTTTTTTGTGTGTGTGTGTGTGTGTGCTCTTGGCAAAATTGTTTGGAACAAAAAGAAAGCAGCTTCCCCTCCTGTTGTTTTGCTGCCTTTGCAAGCATTTATTTTCATGGAGACAAAGCTGGGTTTCCTCTGTGGCGGTGTTGTGTTGCGTGAAATGTCCCAACGTTCCTATGAATGGAGGCTTCTAAAGACAGGCTGTTCTGTTTTGAACTTGTTATGACAAAAATAGCCAAAAAAAAAAAAGCCAGCTTGTCAAATTAGGAATTACATGAGGTCAGCAAATTTGGAACAACCGCAACTGGAGGAGAGAGAGAGACCTAATTACGACTTGGGGGGAGGGAGAAAGGGTGGACCTTTCTGAAGGAAGCCCAGAGCTGCTTTTGATCTCTGAGCACGGTGGGGCACTCAGGACGAGTCTCCCACTAATTTTGGTGGCAAACGATCGGGCCTTAATATGCCTAAAAATAGCATTAGTGCTGGCCAACATTCCGGCTTGCCCTCTGCACACTATACCATTATTTCTGCCAGATGCCTAAACTATGTGAATTATGAGGTTTAGCAGTGCCCTAAAATCCTGTGTCCTCTTCTGACTTTCTCAGGTTTTTATATAGTACCTGTCACTATGACATCAAAAGCTAACTTCTGTAAAAGTCCAGCTTTGAGAAATCTCTGGGAACTCAGCTCATTTTGGAGAAGTTTGATATCACAGCACAATAATCTTACCATTTGGACCTTTGTCCGGCCTCAGATGTCACCAGGCACAGGGGTTTCTTTCAGCTTGGTACAGGAATAAGGACAAACTGTAAAAGTCACATCCAGACCCAAGCAGTAAGTTTTGATTTGTGCCAAAGTCTAACATTATTTGTATATGTCGTTATAGAAAGCAGTAGCTAGTCTGGCGTAGTCTAGGAGGCTGCAGATAGAGCAGTAAGCCAAAACTCCCGTGTTCTGATCTTAACTCAGTGACTCAGTTTGCTTATCCTGTACAATGCAGATAATAATCGTGCTGACCGGCAGTGGCACAGGCAGGCGTCAGCAGGCAGCCAGCTCCGGCCTGGCAGAGCTCGGGGGAAGCTGCTGGGAGATGTTCTCCCTCCACCTGCCAGTTTTGCAATGCTTGATGAATTCCTGGATTTTTTTTTATTATTTTTTTTTTCAAGCTCCATCTATCACTCCCATGATTAAGTGTAAAATTTTACATCCCTAATTTGCTATTTCAGAGGAAAGTTAAAATTGAGATTTGTATGCAGCCAAACAGCTTAAAAACAAATTAATAATAGCTGTATTTTCTAAGAACCTTATGATTCCTAAGCCAGCTGGGGGTCTGAGGGTGAAGGATGTCCTGACTTCTGAACACTTGGGAATGGCATCCCCGATTGTTTAGACTAATACAGATAGAGCACACTAAAACATAAGGCGGGAGGTTGTTTAGTCCTCTGCCTCGGCTCCCAGAGGGTGCAGCACAGAAGAGTGCTGTTCTGGCTTTGCTTCTTTAGCCACGTGCAGATGCAGAATCCAAATCACCATCTAGACATTAACCAACCATTTATTCAAACCAAATTCAACCAACTAATTGTTCCCAAGCTTTTCCCTTCTCTATTCATTATTTGGTATGTACAATCCGTCCCCTAGGACCTAGGTCATATGACATGCCTCTTTTTTTGGCCCTGTTTGGATAATTAAAGTGTGAAAGTATGATAAATAGTAAATACCAAATTTACTTGGCAACAGTCAGTTATAGACACAAGCACCCTCTCTCCCCATCCCCTAATATCCTTGCTAATAAAAAACTCATTCATGCCGGTGCTCACAAATAGCAAATGAAATGGGGCACAACACTGAATGTAAAAACCAAATGTTATTTTCAAATGTTTGCAGACTCTACCTTGTAGACTGCATTAGCTGTGTGAGCCATGTGCAATACCCGGGGATGTGAAGGTGACAGATCTCTCACCAGTGTTTGCAGCAGGACCTAAGTCAGCTCTAATAAATGTGGTATCTTTGAAGTATTACGTCTGGAAGTGGCTCTCAGATTTTCACATACATTTTCGATCCTGTAGTTAAAATATATTCCAACCTTACGTTGTCTCTGACTAGTGAGTTAAAAGTCCAACATTCTGATTTGTTAATTTTTAACTTGAGTATTTAAAAATGTTCTGATTTTTTTAAATGAAGATGTAAAATTAGCAAACTTCTCCCGCCCCCCCATTTCTACACTTGAATATAAAACACACAGTTAAGCACCACTTGAACAGTACAGTAATAACTAAACTAGATAACCTATCTGGATTTAATCCAGCCTGAGCAAAGACAGCAGTTCAAGTTGAAACTGAAAGCCCATATTTAATATATGAACTGGTAAAGACAGCATTTGATGTAACTTTAACAGAATCACCAAAGTTTAACAATTGTGTGGGGTTTGTTTGTGAATTTTAAACTTCTATTTATTGCAAACAGGAAAGAAACATTTTCAAACAGCAGCTGAAGAAGCTTACAAATTAAATTACATGAATGTGTCTAATCTGGGAAGAAGGAAGTTCTGCCTCAGATGCATATGTTTTATGCAACAGAGCTGTTTACTTTATTTGTAAACCCTTCAAAATACTGTCCAAAGTTCATTCTTTGTTCAAGGTAAGAATGTAATTGCACTGCCTGAAATGCAATATAAGTAACAAAGTTAGGATTCACTAGAGAAAGACAATTTGGAATTAAGAAAAAGCAATTTAAACAATCTTAATGCCTCTCCTCCCTCCCCTCTTTCTTAATGACTCTCGTCCCCTTAAGAAATCTTTGAAGTAAGCCAAAAAGCACGAGCGAGTCTGTTTAAAGGTCATGTGTATCTCTGCTCCGTTTCCCCTTGGTGCAATACGCCTTTGATAATCCCAGGAGAATACACTGTTGTTTTACATTTTCATCCAAGTTTCATTTCTGGGGAAGACACAGCAATGTCCAAGCTTTATATACAACCTTTGATATGTGTTTAATATCGTTAATTATGCTCTTGTTCAGACCTTCAAAAGCAAAGCCTATCAGTGGAAGATTTATTTGTAAGCACACAGCGTACGTATGGAGAAATAAAATTAGGGAAATAGGAAGGCATATTGAATATAGGCACTCCTTCTGCAAAGATAAATGATTTAGTAATGAATAGCTTCTTCAGGCCATAAAAAATCCATTTATTTTCTTTTGAATTTCAAGTGGAGGACTTGCACTTTCCCACTCAGTTATAATCAGTTAAAATTAGAATACAGAGAATGAAACCAGTGTACAGGCAGACCAGACAACAACCATAATGTATAATAATAGAACCTAAATTAACAGACATTTTAAAAGAGGCAGCATTTCAACAGAAAGGTACTCGTTTATTACCATTCAATGTGGAATGAAGATGTGATCTAAACCACACACTGCTTTTACAAATTATCTGCCTCATAACAACTTGCTGCCAGATTTTAGTCAACTCATTAGAATGAAGGATCCACTTGACCTCTTCTGTAATTGTGGAAATGAACCAGAAATATGATTAGTCCAATAACTTCGAGGGTTGCTCCACATTAAGCTTCCCTTATCAAGGAATCTGCTCTTGCAGCAGAGTGAACGCACGGAGTGCTGCCTTCTGCTCCACTCCTGCTTTCCTGGGTTTTCGCTACATGGGGAGAAGAAAGCTGACATACACCCGGCTGTGGGGCACAACAGACCCTCTGCCCGTTGTCCCATGGCTTCATCCCTTGTTTTCAGAGCAGACGGACACCTCAGAGGGGTAGACATGGGAGCTCGTCCAGGTTGTAGCCACATGACAGGGATTCCTGGCTCCAGGACCAGGGACTTGCTGATGGCCATGTGGCTTCTTGAAGGCAGAGTCCTTAGAGCAGGTCCATTGGGATGGTCGTTCCC
>KZ505810.1:408803-422036 GCA_002844005.1 Limosa lapponica baueri
GACCCAGCCATGGCTCAGCCCCCCAGAGAGCCCTGTCCCCCCCCCGAATGGCCTCCAGGCTCCCCTGGTAGCTACTGTGTCCCGCTCCTTTCCCAGAGCCCTGGCCCCAGTCACAGTCTTGCTGCCGTTCCCAGGTCTGTGCTGGTGACTGCATTCTCCTCCAGGTACAAAGTGTAATTGTCACTGCTGTGTTTTTTATGCAAAATGGTAGTTTCCAAGCTTTCAGCCTGTGATTCCTGTTCCGGGCTTGCGTGCCCATTTCCTCCTGCACTTCCAGGTCGTGAACCCAGCTGGGTCACAGGCTCATCTTTGGGAACTGCTGATTTAACGTGTCATCGTAACTCCATTGCCAAGCTCCAGTGAAGTGCTGTGATTAGCAGGATTTATTTTTCTTTTCTAATAATACATGTGTAATGGAAAGAACTGAAGTTGATCTTCCATTCCTTAGGAAACAAAGATGCAGTGTTCCTTTTGTAATGAGATGGCCTGAAGGAATGAGTAATAGGAGAAAAAAAAGCAGAAAAAAAATAATCAGACATCTACTTTTTAAGACATAAAATACTAAGTTTTGCTGTACAGAAAATTTCTTAACAGCCCCTGCTCTGCTTGTTCTATCTCCATGGTGGGCCACGCTGTTGCCTCAAGGAAATCTGTAGAAAACTTGCCTTAGAAAGTTGCTTTAGTGCTGCTGAAAGACAAGTGCTGTATCTATACGTGTTGTGTTTTGAACCATTCTTTCTCCGTGGCTTGAAAAAGAGCGTCACTGCTTCCACATGTAAAATATGAACTCCCAGTGATACTCTTCCCAAATGCTAATGCACAGCTGTGGAGTTTGGATATTCCAGAGCTGACTCATTCTGCAACACAGCAGATTCACAGAGATGAAGTGGAGGAGGGGCAGTGCAAAATAGCTCTTTCAGGAATTAAAAGAACTCCTAAACCCCAAAGTATTACTATTCCATTACAGTATTTCTTTCATTGAAAAGTTTGGGTTTTAATGACCCCTAATTGATTTTTTTTTTTGGCTTTGCTTTGTTTCAACATAAAATCTATGTCACTCTGGCGCAGCCTGCCAGTCTTTTGTCTGATGTTACAAACAAATCCAGCCAAACATTAAGATTCATAAGGGGGATGGGGGGGAAGCACAGCTTCTTAAAGCCACATCAAGTATGTTAGAGACAAAACATTTAATTTAAATGGTAGAAACTAACACAAAACAGCTTCAAACCTAGTAAGCAGAGTTAGCTAAGTAGAAACACATGTTCTTTTGACATTTGTTTTCATGACAATTAGAAACAACTAGTTTTCAGCTAACATTCTTGTTCATCCCTTTGAGGCTTTGGCTAATACATTAATTCAGAATTACTGCAGAACAGGTGCCGATTGGAACAGTATAGGTAATTACATGCAACTTCATAGCATGTAAGGCAAATAAGCCAAGTCTGGTTCAGGCACGTACATAACCATATATTCAATGAGTCAAGCAAATGAGGAACACAAAACGCTTTCATTTTTATGTTGCTTTGACCTCAGTGTATGTTTTGTTCTAATGTGTTTTGCATGCTCTGATCATCCTGATCACATGCATGTGTCTCATTCACTTGCAGAGCATACAGTTTCTTCCCCCCATTTGAAGACAAAGCCCTGTGACAGCTTGCAAAGACAAGAACAGGTTTTTAACTTGGTGTCATTAGCTGGTTGGGTTTGGTTGCAACAGTTTTAACGTCAGCCCAGAGCCACTGAGAGGATTAACTTGTCAATAGGCTCTTCCTGCCTTTTTTAAAAATTTCTCTTAGCTAAGAAGCGAACTCTCACTTTATTGAAGTCAGTGGAAGGTTTCAAACTGATTTCAACAGGGACAAGGTTTCACATGCAGTTAGAGACACAGCTGAGATTTCAAAAGGGCAGAGGGGTCTGACCTACCCTGCTGACTGCATGGGGGTAAGTAGGCAGGTAAATCTCAGGATTGTGTTCTGGGATAACTGTGAAAGTCCAAAAGAACCAAAATTGCCTCAGAGCTGGCCAGGAACGTCCACTACCCTGAAATTTGTTGCTCCAGGAATAAAGGACCAGTTTGGCCAAGGCCAGGATGCTTTTCTAGCAAATATGGGTGGAACTGGATTAAGGAGACAAGGGGAGAGCAGGAATGATTTGGTTTGCTCTTCCTGGGTGCCTGAAAGGGGTAGGAATGATGCTGCCAGCAGAAATTTCAACACCTCCTGGGGTGGAGTGGCGTCAACGTACCTTCCCTTGGTCTGACACAGGTACAATCCTACAGACTATTTTCCCTGTTTTGCATCCCATTCCTTTCTATCGCCTTTGGCAACTGCATGCCTTATCGATGCTGGTATTGGCCCTAAGCGGAGTGACTCGGTAAGGGGCTAACATAGAGAATTAGCAGGTTGTGTCCCGGGACATGTGGAACAGAGACGTCCCTGGGAACATTAATAGAAATTGTATTAGCACCTCTGAATCCAATTTTCAGAAGAGCTATGAGAATTAGAAGCACACAGTGCTATTGCTATCCAGGGATTTATCCTAGTAGGTGAGATTTTCAAGAAATCCAAGTGACCTACTACTGTTAGCCAATTAATAATTATTTTCTTTTTGTTTGTTTAAACAGGTTTACCATACTACTGAAAGACAGGAGTAATCTTAAATGTCTTGCTAATGAGTTAGGAAATGCAGAAACACCACACCCTGCACTTGATTTATTTCAGTCATACAATGGATTTAGATGTGATGAAGAACGCAGATGGTGTCATATGACAAACCCTTTATGGATCTAGCCTGCATTAAATGGAGATATACGTGACCTGGGCCTTCATGAAAGACCAACAAAAAGCTTGGCTTATTATCCTGAAATCGTAAAAATACTATTTCGGCACCCATATATGCTCTTGGCATACAAGCATCTGTATAAGCAGAGCTGGGTTTTCTCCCGTAAAGCATAAAAACATTACAGCAGGGTGTCACAGTCTTCCCGGTGCTGCTGTCTGTATGGCAGGGCTCCCGCTAGTGCAGCAGATGGGTGAGGACCACATCCCTCCTCCGTTCTCACTGATGCCACTGCGAACCCAAGCACACCAGGTGGTCCGTGCTGGTGTCAGCCACTGCCATCCCTCCACCCCACAGGCGTGCGTCTGTAGGGCTGTGCATAAATTCTAATACCAGTACAGGTTTAATACAGCTATGTTAATGAATTTCACTTCAGGTAATAAAAAAGGTTAAACCTTACTGGAAGTATAGGATTGAACTACAGCGCCATAAATGGAGTTAGTGCAAGCATGGTTTCACAGGCAGTGAAGGTTCTCCTGCTCAGTCTGTTCCAGGACTCCAGCAATTGCTCACCCTCCGACCTGATCGACTCTCACCCGTTGCTGAAACGTTTTTGGTTTTATTTTTCTTTTATGTGTGTTCTCACTTCTCCACAATAACGTAACACATATACACTATATATATTGTATATTTAAATACGGCAGTACTTTTTCACTTCTAGGAGAAGAGACGAGTGTGGTAGTGCCCAGACAAGCTGTATCTCTCGGGAGGGGTATAACCGGCGCATACAGCCACACGGCAGGTTGTTTCTCTGTACTACGGACTTGGTGGGAGGTGTGGCAGGAAGCATAAGTAGTTCAGCGGGTGGCTCCCTCCCCAACTGCATCGAGGCAGCCTACAGCATGCTCTTGGGGACAAAACGTTGTCATTGCCATGAAATATAAAGCTGATCCTACCCCACTCTGCTCATCAGAGTCCCAGCAACAGTTTTTGCAACAGCAGGGTGTTCATGTCAAAATCAAGTTATTTTACTTTGATGACCTTTACCTCTAATTGGATCTGGCCTGATACAATCTCGCTAGGAGGAACATTGGTTACACCAGCAGAGAAGCTGTCCCTTAATTTCAGTTTGCTAAACCTGCAAAATGCTTCAGAATCAGCCGGAGTGAATGTTGGTATATATAAATGCTACTATTATCATGCTGTTCAATTATGCCTTTTATCTGATGATCCCAAGCAGTCTTTCAACAATGAACGATGCCCTCACAACATCACTGTGAATCTTGTAAATAACTGAGATAAGATAATGCAAAAGAATAGAAGTTTTATACCAACTCTGTGCTTTTTAACAAGCCGTAATAAATTGTGTATCACAGGGTGCAAAAACACTACATAAATGCCTCTTCTTTGCCAATGCTATATTTTGTGCATACGATTTTGATTTCATCTCATTTATTTCTGAAGTCTATTAAACCAATTGTCTTAATCTCACTTATTCTGCAGCGTATTTACTCTGTGTAGCAACAGTATTAATAAAAATCCCTCTATAAACACACACCAGCTGGAGCAAGCACCACAAGAACCAAGAAGGGCGACCCACGTGTGCAGCATTATCCATATTCTTTTTATTAGAGGGAAACATTTTATCTGGTCCTTCTCAGGAATGCCTTCTCCTGGATGCCCTACTCTCTCCTGTCCTACCCAGAGCCAGCAGCTGCAGCAAATCAGGCAGTTTTCATCCTACTCCCCACCCCATGGGGAAGTGGAAATTTCTCTTCCCCTCCCCTTTTCTCTCTGTTCAGCCGGAGGTGATAATCCCCTCGGAATGCAGCATTTAGCACTTGTCAGGTATATGGTAATTGCTACATTCCCAGGGGATTAAATCCGTGGAATCTAATTACAGTGGACTGAAACCTCCCTATAAGAGAGGAGCTGTGCTCTATAAGTGGAGTGAAAGTCTGTGTCAGAGTAACAGGGAACTGAGGGAAGGTGAGGCCCTTCCTACCCAACATAAGCACTATGGTGGTCCTTCTGTCTGTCCTTTCTGGAGACGAGTCTATGGGAAAGGCTGTGGGTAGCACTGAGCTCTGGCTTCAATTCCCATAAAGGTCTGGAAGTCCCTGGTCAGGGTAGACTCATAGCGGTGTCTGGAAGACCCTGTAAATCAGGGCTTCATCTTATGGCTATGAAAATGATTGGAATATGAAGGATATGGTTCTTTTTGCCCTAGACAGGGCTGGTAGGAGTGGGATGGGCTGAAGAGGCAGAAGGACAGACCTCAGGCAAGTTAAGCAGCAGCAGAGCCTCACCCCAAGAGCAGCATGTCCACCTCCGGCACCAGGTCGTATGAAGTCTCACCTCGAAGCTTCCCTTGGAAGGGTGTTCCAGGTGACCACAATGGCTACAGACTTCTTTATTTCTCCTTAAGTATAGCCATCATGATAATTTTTATCTCCACTTGTTCGCATAACAACTCTGGATTGTGCTTAACTGAACTCCTTGTGCTTAATTGTATGTCCTCTTGTATGTGTTTACTCTTGCAGGTAAGGTGGGCAGTAGCTCTTAGGTTTGGCCTTGCTACTGAGGTTTTTCATTCCTTGAATAATATGGATGCAATCCAAGCCCCACTGAACTCAACTGGAATTTTACAATTGACTCATAGGCCTTGATCAAAGATGATTTTACTAAATCAGATTGCAGTATGCATCCACAAACATACCTGTATACACTTACCTACATATGGCCATAAAAATTATTATGGATAATCTAAACCAGCCTCAGTTGCTACTAATGTGTCACCTAGAAGCATTTTAGTTCATTTCAATTTGAAGTCAGCAGGGCATATTGCAGAGGAAGAAAAGAAAATTCAGAAGTATGTAATACAAATATGCTGATCTATAGATGATACCAGAAGAAAATGAAGGTGACAGGAAGAGGTTTGTTTATAAGAGGGAAGATCTCGCTACACATACAAAGATGAAGTGTGTTATGTCAAGATACCAAGTAAGATTCTTGCTCTGTTTTGTTTAGATCAAAAAAGAACAGATCTGCTGTAAACTCATCTATATAAGCTGTTTTGTTGCATTCAGTTTTCCAGTGGATAATTTTATTCAGAGAGTGAAAAAATATATATAATACCTTGATACCTCAAATCAAAGCCCTTTGCAATTGTATGTCTGCCTGTTCTAAGGAAAGGGCTCTGTCTTTGATTACCCAACCTAATCTTCTGAAAACATGAGTTTCAAGGAGATGAGTTTCTCCTCTGTTAAAATCTACACCTGCCGACTCTGTAACTGACAAAACACAAGTGGGAAGATTTTGAAATGCTACTGCCTTTCTACGTTATTTGTGTAACACTACCAAGACTATGTTACCAACAACAGTGTTAGAAATAATCATAGGTCTGACTTTCCAAAGCCTTAGGTTTTAAAAATATTGTCTCCATTTTATTTGTTTGTCATTTTTGAGGCTTTATGTATTCTCAGTTCATATTTTCAAGGTTTTGTTTTCATTCAGAAAGACTAAAAGATATAAAGAAATAACTTCAACGAAGTACTTATGGTTCTCATGGAAACACATAAGAACATTTGTGCCTCCGAGAACTGAATCTTAAAAAAACCCCCAATATTGTAAGGCTTAGTGACATTGCTAGAGTTGACACACTATGAAAAACATCACTTCTGTTGTCTTTGAATTATTATTTATAAAATAAAGAGACATACAAACAGTTCTGCAATGAAAATATATTAAAAAAAAATCTGACAAAATATTTAAAATTTTATAAAGGAAAGCTTGTGCTGAGAATTAGGAGACCCGGCTCCATTACCAGCTCAGCCACTGCATTCCCATGTGACTCAATCTCGTCAGTTCTTTGCATCTTCAGTTTCTGCATATTATGAAGTTGACTTATAATGCTCAATAAATGAATCCTTAAAAATGTGCTCTGAAATTCTTGGGTGGAGGTCATATACATGTGTAGAGTATTAATCTGTATTATTAATGCTATGACTAAGAAGCCTGCATAATTAGAATTTGGAAACATAACTGGACAGTATGTATATAGCCTATTATAGGCATCTCTACAGCAGAGAAATTATTTCTACCTATGCCACTAATTCTTTTCTCATTTGGAATAAATTATATCTGATGTTTGCTCAAAAATAAATAGGGAATACTAATTCCTCCTATCCTTTCTGGAAATGCTTTTCTTCTGATTTGGGAAATGCTGAGTGCTTAAGTTCCAGTAATCACAGTTAAACATTAGTACCAATAAAATATACGTATGAGAAATGGACTGATAAAATAATTCTTTATTCACTTATTCATAAATCACAAAAAACCCTGATTGACCCTGGTATACCTATCAGATAAGCAGCACAAATAATTTTACATCTATTTCCTCCATCCTCTTTTTGCAATTTTGTTTGATCTGTCTTCATTTTGCCTGTGTATATTTGGAACAACATTTTGATATGCAGTCGTGTCCTTTTGTGGCTTCTTTTTTCATATTTTCTCTTTTGCATTTTCCTGTGGTCACCCTTTATTACTGCGTACAATAATTTTAGACAAGAGGATGCACGCAAAACAAAGATGCTCGTTGAAACACAGGCAGAAAAGCAAGAGCATGTTACAGCTAAATCTCCATTAGTTCACAACTGACAAATTACATTGCAGTCACCTAAAATTTCCTCTGCTACTGCACTAAATTTTTGCATGTTATTTACAAGCTGTTGCATTCGACTCCCGAAGTGGCTGCACTTCCCTCAATGAAAAATTCACTGTACAGTTTTGAAAAAGTCATTAAGTTAGCTCACGTTTAATTTAATCTTTGCTCAGAGTTTGACTGGGTGTAAAAAACAAGCGAAGAGTTGAAGAGCCAGCCCAGTATCTGCAAAGTGTAAAGCGTGGCTTTGTCAAGAAACATGCCTGTGTAAACAGCAAAAAGGCTCCTTGTGGTGATGCCTGTCGGCTAATATAAAATCATGCGTCCTGGAGAGCTGGCTCGGGGGGAGCGTTGGAAGTGGCTGGCACAGGGGGGAATGGACACAGGTGAGAGGAATGATCTGATGGGCTGAATAAAGAGTCCTGAGATGTTTCTGTTTGTTGATGGGCACCGTGCTCACATGTTGGCTGCTATAAACCTGCAGAAGGAGCTGGGAGGGCAGCGGCCAGTGCTGCTGGGAGGGAGCCAGGCAGTGGCATCCCTGGAGGCTTTTGAGGAAGGTGAAACGATACGATACGATATGAAAAGCCACACGCCACTTTCTCCGCATCAGCCTGCTTCTGTTCCACATGCCAAAGCTCCCCCCTCACCCAGCTAGAAAGGTTCAGTGTGTCATCAGTGTCCCCCTGCTTGCTTATAGGCCAAGCACAGCTCCAGCCTGGTTCTCTCCGCAGTGCCTGGGTTCAGGCTGGGCTCTGCTTTGGCCACCACCTGTCCCCTTCCTGGGAGGGTCATGGTGCTTATTGCAACTGTTCTGTTTTATGGACCTGTTCCTCCGATAGTTATTGACGTCACTCGTTCTGCTCCCCAGGTAAGAGATTCACCATTCTCACCTACACACATACAAAAATCTATTTCATACTGCTCTCCTGTCGGAAGCCATAGATTTTTATACTGATTTTGGGATGTTCAAAAGATAGTAAGTCTATTAAAAACTCCCAGTGAAGCAGGCACTGAAACCCACTCGGAATATTGAGACCACATTTAACCTGTGTCCTTTCTTCTGTAATCTCTGCAGGGCTCAAATCAGAGCAGTGAGTAGGTTTTTCTTGTATGTTTCTATGAACCTGCATATTTTTTTTCACTACTTAGAATTTATTGTAAGGAAGATTAATATTTAGGAACTTTGTGAATATCCTCACTATTTTTTTTTCAGTTGCTGCTCAGCTAATAAAAATAGTGGGTTTTTTTCCAGCCAAATAAAAAAGGGAAAAATGCATTCTGAGAAATGATCATATGACCTTCTCAGAAAAGTCTTTTCAAAGCATCGTGTCTTCTTAGTTTTATTAACTACTAAGTTATTGGATTTTGTGTTTGCTTGATTTTTATTTATTTATTTTTAAAATCTGAGTCATAATAGTTATGCAATAATAGCAGCAGAACCTACTAGTGAAAAACAATTGCATGTGACTCCAACCCAGGTTAATTGTGATTGAAAAGTGTCACTTATTGATGAAATTGGCCTATTAATTTAGTGGCTCCAGCTGCATGAGCCTCTCCACCTGAAAGCTACCAGCGTGGCTGGCAGGTTCGTGCCTGGTGAGGGAATCTCAGCGAGGTGACCCGGGTGATTCAGTCTCTCCCTCCAGAGCTGTTTTCAGGTCAAAGCTGAGCTTCTGGTTGTGTTTGAGTGGTCAAGGCATCTTAGAAGATGTTTCCTCCTTGTTCTGTTGTTAGAGGAAGAAGAACTTAATTTCTTAGGCTTGTGATATTTTAATAAGTACTAGATATTTTTTTCTCCTCTTCCCAGAGGATTGGAGTTAACTCAGGCAGTAATCTAATGTCTGTTTACAAATAACTGGAAAATCTGACCCAAAATCTTGATCTGGATTGCCAGAGGAATTTGGAGAAGTCTTACCTCAGACGTACACTTTGTCTTTCTTAATGAAACGCTGTGAACAGGAAGTATGTTTGTGATTAATATTGGAAGCACGTGTAGATGAAATTACCAACTGTCTACACACATAAAATGAATTCTCTAAGTATGAAATTAGCAGTTTGCTACTGAGCTCAGGGTTGCAGTGATTTCAGAAAGCAAAATACACAGCAAGCCTTGGTTTAGTCCTCAAACTCTCATTTACATTAAAAATATGCATATGCATGCCTATTGGGAAACATCTTCAGAAGTCAGCAGTTTAGGGCAAACTTGCAATGCAACATGGAATTTGCTTTAGCGAGGCTGCGAGATGACTGGTCATCATCTGCTTAAATCTTGCCGCTGTGGACTGACTCATTCCTGCACTATTTCTGCCAGTGATTCTTTCTCTCTTCTCGACGTGGAGATGAAAAAGGCCCATGGGAAGACTGAAGGGAGGGCGCTGCGGTCCTGCCTGGTACAGCTGCACTGGGGCAAAACAGTGCTTTTTCTGCAAATACCACTCAGGCACTGGGACTGGGGGGTCTATTCACACCTTCCCTCTACAGGGCAGGTTAAAAAAATATTTCACCTAAATCTTCCCTCAGAGACACGGTGATGGAAGTGATTGGAGCCCTCTGTATGCACAGAATTAGCAGGCTTTTAAAGGGAAAAGAACATTTGATGAGCAAGAAAAGTACCTGTTATTATCGGTACATAATGAACTTTGCTTGCGGTGAGGCCTGTGAATGTGACGGGGATTTGTGCATAGCTATTTTTAGGAGCATCACATTGATGTCACTGTGACACTGTGTTTATGGCTTTTTAGGTTGCTTTCCTGAAGAGCTCACCGATTTCTTCATCTCATCAAGACAAACTTATCAAAATAGTGTAGAAAACAAGAACAAAGGATAAATCATTCTCTGCTATTGCCAGATCATTCTACACTCTTGCCAAATTTTAGGACTTGTTTTTTTTTTCTTATTGCTTGAAACAGTATTCAAAAATATTTTTTTAATGTAAATTGAGTAGGGGAGAAAGGGAAGAAATATTTTATTTGTCAAAACAACTGACATTGTCCGTATAGTGAAAAAGAACAAAACATTGCTGGACACTGGCTATAAAACCTATATCTTACTATATTAATTTGCAGCCATATAACTATTGTGAGGCTAAAAAAAATATTTATTAGAATTTGTCTTTTCTCTTTTTTTTTTTTCCTAAAAAACCCCACAGCCATTATTTCTAATCACTCTGTATAAGCGCTTTGCTAGGAATACATTATCTCTGTTTGCAGACTGCAAACTTGTGTTTCTGATGATAAATCTGCTGAGACATTGGCTTAGTTATGAGCACAATGCATGGGTGGCTGGATGATATTTCATGTACTGTTTTATATCTAAATTCAAACAATGTGAACCTTATGTTCCTAAAATTGCCAATTCTGAAAATGTTTCACAAATGTTGTTATACCCGAAACAAACTTCATGGAAAAAGTAGAAAAACCCTTAAGCTGAATACAGCTGAATTCATTACAAAATATGTATATTTTAACTTCTCCGGGCGCTTCTGAATGCAATGTACCTTTCTACCAATAATAATCGGTCCGAGCAGTGGGTATGCACAGCTGGAATGATACTAGATGAGGTGTCCTGTGCGTTACTGCAATCTCTGTGCAGGTACAGCAGTTAATTAGTCCCCGAGTGTGAAGTTTGCAATCAGGTGTCGAAGCAGTTTCAGTTACAGTGTTGTGGTGAATCATTTCCTTCTGATGCTTGTGGTGATCAATCATGTGGGGCCCTCTTCTAGATTTTCACACTGGCTTTAGGACAAAAGACGTTCACAAAGAAAAACAAAATATCATCCATCTGGGTACCCAGCGTGTATCTCATATCACTTCGCTTTTTTTCAAACTACGAGGTTATACAAACATTTTACTTTTTTAAATTTGCATATTAGTCTGGAACAGGCTTCAGAAGGAAATGTTCTAGAAAAAATATCAGAGCCTAAAATACAGAAATTATATGTACTTTTGAAATGCTGGTTTGTGTTTTTTTTTAATTGCTTGCCTTCTTTCTGAGCATTAAATACCCCATCAATATAACACTCAGGAAAATATCCTGCGTTTCCAGAGGCAGCTTTTAAACTGCATAGCACATAAAACTAAATACTTTCCTTTTTCTTCTGAAACAAACAGCAATACAGGCCTGTACTTGTATGACCACGCACATTTCGTTACACACAGAGAAAGCACGTATGAAGAATTTTCACCTGCAGCTATTTTGATAGATTGATTTGGATTCAGGAATGCACCCCTATTTGAGACCACGCTTAAGCATGCGGCTGACAACACGCACAAGGTAACACTTAAAGTTGGTCACGCACTTAAGTGTGGTCTTGAGGAGGGCAGGACTCGAGCATGTGCGAAAGTGATTTCTTGACTTGTGGCCTTTGTCGTTGCAACACAAAAATACGCGTGGGGAACGCCAGACGCACGCGGCAATTGCGACAGCCAAGCCTCCCGTCCTCAGCCGTGCTTTAATATATAAAATAATTGTGCGATGATGAAGACCTTCAGCTCTCAGCGGTTCCAGTGGGAATTAAGGATCATTGGAGGTGGCGAAACTAACAATATTTGCATAAAAATGCACATGGGAAAAAGAGAACGTCAACTGGATAATAATAATATTCCAGGCCTATTTTCAGTGTCTTGTGTATCCTTTTAGCTGACTGCCTCTTTCAGGATGTATTTGGCTAGAAATGTAAATGAACATGCATTTCCAAAGATACACTTCTTTTCTTTACCTGATAGTAATAAATTATGGAAAACAATTTTTAACTTTTCCCCATTGTTTCCTCCATTTTCCAGATCTGTACCCTGGGGTCTGGGAAGATTATTAACTGGGAAGATTGCTTGCTTTCTATTGCTACTTATAATTATAAAACGGTTAAATGAATAAAGAATAAGGAACGTGACCTTGTCACCCTAACTCATGAGTGATTGTCAAGTGAGGTATCCCAATAGGTCAAACACTGAAGTCTTCATTTATTTTTTTATTTTATCATGAACTAAAAATGGAAAGCCTGATCTCCCAAAGACTTCTGTGCATTCATACTTTTAAGCACCAGAAAGAAAAGCCCACGCCTTAAATATTACAGAAGTGAGACTTAAGGAAATCAGAAGTCAAGCCCGTTGACTTCAATAGAGGTTTTCCCATGAAGGATTGCAGGATCGGATTCCGGGACCATACAAAGGGAGGTTTACAGAAAGTGCTGGGGGTGGGGGAGCTGTTATTGAAGATATAATTAAAGTTGCAACAGTAGTTACTAATGATCACTTCCGATGAAAGAAGCAAACTATATGCCAAGTAAGTGTGAAGGTCTCTGCTCTCTTTGCAGTTTAATTTCTAACAATAAGGATCCCTCCGGAAAGCAAGAGCAGGGCAGGTCTGGGGGATGGGAGCATTTGCATTTTCGTAAGAGACGGGGGATATCACTCGGGTAGAGAGAGTACAGAATAGTGATTATGTGGAGACACAGGCACTTGAATGTTATTGCCCCTGCTACAGTATTTTGGATAGCTGGATCAATATAACATTGGCTGTCCTTGCAAAACACAACAGGTCAATAAATAAATTTGTCAGCATTTTTCTAGCTTGCCACGCTGGGAAATAATACAGGTTACTAAAGAATTGTCACCTTTGATTTATAAAGCTAATTAAATGTAGGTGGTTTGGTTTCTCTCAAATCATTTAGCAAATTAAAAGATACAGGGGAAGAAAATTCTACAAGTGAAGCAGAGAAATACAGTACATCTGAATACTTCTCAGCTTATGGTGACATCTGACCTCCATTACTATGACTGCTTTTAACACAG
>KZ505810.1:440397-466289 GCA_002844005.1 Limosa lapponica baueri
TTCTTTCAAATGAAAACCAAGACTAAACATATAAGTCAGTCCATGTAAGGTGAGACTGACTCAACAATAAAAATGTATCACTCATTCCACCGAGAGAGTCTTTACCTGCTGTGGAGAGAACAATAAACTGTTTTGTAAGGTAAGGGGTCATTGCCAGTTTAAGTGCGTGTAACTTCTTGATTTAATGAAGTTGCATCATCTTATAGCAGTGGTGAAATGTGTCCCAGACTTCTTTAAAATAGGATTGCTCTTGTGTCTCTTGGCCTTTCTACAACAGGTATTGACCACTTTGTATTGTGTAAAGTACACTTTGGTTTTGTGGTTCCTGAGAAATTGTCTCCTAATCAGAGGGGAAAAAAGGGAAAAAATCTGGCTGTTAGAGCAGTCCTTCTGAACTTTAAAAGTCAATACTTATTTGTAGCACTTCCTCCTTTAATGCCAAGAATTAGTCTCTTTTATATTTGCTCTTGCTCAGTGGAGGAAAAACATGTGCAAAATGATGCAAGCTTATATGTTCTCTGCTTTAAAAGGAATAATTACATCTTTTGATAGAAGAGGCATTCAGTTCACTGAGGAGACACATTCAGCTCATCCATCCTCTGCCAAAACACTGTTAGACATATAGCCTTAAAGAAAAAGGGACTCCACAGGAAAAGGTTTTTTAGAGAAAGGATATCCTTTGTTTCTATTAGTATAGATGTCTGAAATGGGGGGAGGGAGTTTTCCTAATATTGTTCATTATTAACTACTAGTTATTTTCCACTGGTGATTAAAATCCTGTTTGCTAGACTTCAGGGGGAAAATGACTTGCATGTATGTCTGTCTTATCTGACTACAAAAGAGCTTTCAATGCAAACTCTAAAGTGTTTGTGGAGAAATGCCTGAATAATAACATTCTTGCATCCTAATATATATGTCTCTGTTTCTTCAGTTCTGTTTTTATGAATTGTCTTAGTATCATTGCATTGGGAAGCTCTGTAGCGTTGTTAAAGGGACTGTAACAGGAAAACAGAGTAGCCTCTCTCTTAGAGAGGATAAAAAGATAAGCCATGAAAACGCCTTTAAGAGTTTAAGTTTAGGATAACTTTGAAAACTTCAAGCCTGAAGGATGAAAACTAACAAGGGGCTTAAGTTTGCAGATTTAGGGAGTGGAAATTCCAATTTAGGGTCATCTTTTATGTTCTCTTTTCAACCTGAACCGTCTTCGTTTTGATCTTTCCTGCAACTGAAACAAACAACTCTCTTCCTCCCCTTCCTCCCCCTAAATCTCCATTTCCTTTAAAGGTACTCATGTTGGTTCTTTATCAGGCTGAACTGTTAAACTATATTTAAAAACATTTTTGTACTTGAACACTTGGTACAAAAGCGTGTGTGGATGAGAAACAGTGTTAGGTGCACTCACGTGCTCCTGCATTAACAAAGAAATACACTGGGATGTTGTGTTAAGATGATTTACTGTTAAAAGATAGAAGGGAGTAGCTCTTCCCTTCCCTAGAAAGCAATAGAATGCACAGTAATGAAGGGTAAGTTATTGGCTTCTTGTAGTATTATGAAGAAAAGCTGACTCTTCTGCTCTTCTGCAAAGTAATGTTTTATCTGTGCTGACTTATATAGCTTTCCAGTCTTTTAACTGAAGTCATAGGCAGATGGGCAGTTGTACTCTTTCAGAAATAAGGTCACAGTCTATGCAGCAAATAGTGTGTTGGCTTCCTGAGACTTAGGGGCTACTTCTCCCTCAAACTGGGGTAGGAAAGACATTTTTGTTTAATACAGGAAAGCCCCTTATTGTGTGAGGTGTGACATGTATGTGTTCCTTCTTAAATGGAGTAAGGAAGTTATGTGGTTGCCAGAAAAACCATAATACCTGTAGAAACAAACTTGAAATTTTGTGCTATGGATATTTGGAAATCTGACTAATGGTTTGGAGCAATTGGTGAATTAGAACATCACAATGACACTTTGCTTCCCTTTCTGACTAAACATGGGAGCCTGTGAAGGCCACAGCACGCCATTACTGCTGAGACAGTGGAGCCATTGTCACTGATGGCTTCTGCGAACTCGACACACACAACCCAGGAGGCTATAGGTACTATCTCCAGAGTTTGGAGCTCTTGAGTATTGTTAGCAGCTACTTAGGGATGGTATTTCTGCTTAATATCCTGTGTGTGTACTAGGTGTGGTGCAACTGGCTTAACTTTATGCAATTATATATGTGTATTTCAAAAAAAAAAAGCTCTAAATTGCAAAGTTCAACCTTGTCTCAGGCTTTTTCTTGAGAATTTGAAGTTATATTTATTTCTGCATGAGCTACTCTGCCTATACCTCAATATAGATGTGCCCAGGCAAAATAGATAATGTCCATGAGGTAGTTTTTACTTTTGGCCTCAATGAGGAATAAGTAATGTTAACTGGTTCCTTTTATTTATGTTCATTAGGTAGAGCTAAAACAACTATTCTGAACTTTTAGATTGAAATAAAAAAAGGTGCTTAAATAACTTGTGGTTTCCAATAAGCAATCAGCAGTATAAAAGCTATTTCATTAGCGATGCCAAAGGGTGGCAACCTGTGCTGAGATATAAACATACCAAATGATGTAAAATAAGTTTTAATATCCTGAAACTTCTTGACATGAGGAAAACTGAAGATTTTTTTTTTTTTAAGTGGAATTGAGTTACATGAAAGTTTCTGGAGTCAAATCGACACAGTAATAATTAAGGTAGTTAATATGCAGCAGCTGGTGCTCTTGAGTTTTTGACTGGCTTTCTTGTTCTTTGCTGGCGCTGGATTATGGAGGACTTAAAACCTTGTGGAACCTTACTAGGATAGTGGAAGAAACTCTGATCATCTATCAAACAGTGGTAGCTTTGCTACTGGCTTTGAATGTAAGGATCTGCTAACAGTTTGTTAAAGTAGTAATGTCTGAGTACTTATCTTCTAGTATACAGAAAAGTATGTAAGTATCATATACTTAGTTTGTAACTCTTCTAGTTTTCTCACTTCTGTTTTTTTTAAAAAGTGTTGCAGCAACTAGGTCAACTTCTGTAATTGTTCCAGCTTGCTTCTTACAGTTTAACAATAGTTTTGCGAGCACAAAATTAGCAAGGTGTAGTTGTTTTTCCTGGTACTAACTATGCAACTTTTATTCCCAGTGCTCTGTGGTGTTTAAAATGGGAAATTCAATGGTTAGACTTTGCTATTCTCTGAAAGGTGTGTCTAGAGTTTTTATTACATATTCATGGCAATTTTGAAATGCAGGAAGTAGAAATGCAATAAAATTACTATTGATAGGTCATTTCCCAAAGAAATCTTTGAGACTGTAATACGTCGTCTTTGGTTGTGTAATTTAATAAAAATAAATTAAACTTCTCTACAGGCACCTAATTAAAATTTTCTCTGTTTTAATAATCCATTTATATGCAGCAGCTTTTTGGTGTGGTTCTTAGGTTGTGTGGCAAGTGCAATGAAAACAAGATGTTCTCATCTGTCCAGTTCAATATTTATATATGTTTTGTGGTGTTTATAAATATAATGGATGTTGCTGCAAACCTGTTGAAATATTTGACTGAAGGCCATACAGCCAAATATGACTCAGTTGTGAACTGAAGTTTGCTAAATACCCAGGCTCTGGAGTACTGGAAGAATAAAGTACAGTAGATGGCATCCTGCAGTTGAGAAGAATTTGCCACTTCTGGACAGACCATTCTAGGAAATGTCTGGGTGGGCTGAGCAAGATGGGTTCCTCCTGACCTGCTCATTCACCTCCAGGCAGTTGCAGCGAGCACAGGAAGAAGTGAGCCCTGGCCTGTGGTGTGAGATGCACGTTGACGTTTACATATGGATAGGGGAGTCAGAAGTCAAGATTTCTTGACTTGCTGTATTGTGAGGAGGGATAGTCATTCTTTATTTTCAACCTTGAGTTTATCTGTAGCAAATGTATCACTTTTCAGCTACTGGAGGGAAGGATTTCCTGTTTTGTTCTGTTCCTTTACTTAATATCTCTGACTGATACTGGTGTGTTGTGCCTGCTCTTTTGACAGTGAAAGACAACAGAGGAAACACCAGGTACTGCATTTTTTTGTTGAGCTAATATACATACCTTCAGCCACTAATAGTTACAGTGCTCATCAAAACTGCAGGTTGTCTGCTTTCCCAAGGAAGCAATAGTACAGAATTAAGGCAACTCTTGACACTTCTGCTGCTGCCTACAGGGTTTTGAATAACAGGAATGTAATTAATCAGCATTTTTGGTCCTCAGATCCAAGGCATAATATCTTCACTAGGAAGAAAGGTTTTGTTAATAATGGATAAAATCCTAGTGTAGATATTTGGTTTGTAGCTTTAGCATGTGTTAGCTTGTCTAACCAGTGTAAAATCATGCCTACTTGTAAAAGCCATATATATCTAATCAGTGAAGTGTATAATCACCAGATATAAAAATAAGACTAGAGCTTTGTATCTCACCTTCTGACTCCAGTAGTAGTATCTTTTTTCTTCTCAGCTTAAATATAGTTCTGTCTAGTTGCGTCTGTATTTTTCTTCAGAAATGCTACCTGCATTTTTTTTTTCAGTCAGTAGGTACTATCTCCTGTATATGATGGTATATCCAAGAACAATAGTTGCTTGAACTGCAACTAGGCATTTCAGATTCCTAAAACAGGAATATCTTGCTCTGCTTTGTAATGCTGCCTAGAGGATGAACTGTGGCCAGTTCTTCAAAAGTGTTCAGAGCCTCCTATTAAAAATAGTGAAAGCTTGAAAAGCATTCAGCAGCTAATGCAGGTTGGTGGAGGTGTGTGAAGTACTTTGAAGAACCAGGGAGGAAGAAGTCTCCAAAGGACTTGTTCAAACCAATTGATACCTAAGACAATTTGGATCCAAACTCCTGGTAAACTCCTCTTGTGATCCTTCTGTTAAAGTTATATGCTCTTTATTTACATGTGTGGTGGTGAGGACAGGTTTAGTTTTTTAGACAGCTGAGTAATGTCTGCTTTGGTACACTTAAATGAGATGAGATTGAAATGTGTTTTCAAAGGGCTTACCAGAGAAGATGTTACTGATTGATTGAGGTGGATTTTTCACACATTAGTGACCAACCTAGAGCCTTCCCGGAGATTTAATCTATGCCTGTCCCTTATTCTAATAAATCTTTAAGCATGTGGTTTGAGTAGAAGCGTGTGTGGTGGTCCCTGTTACGAGGGTGTTTCTTCTATACTCATCTCATCCCAGAATGCTGTGAAAAATAGGAGATTGAGTGTGCATTTCTGATGGTTTTCTTCTGTTTTCTCTCTACAGTCTCTCTACAGACTTGTTGCTCTATTGTGTAGATATTGTAATGCCACAAATTGGGGAGCCTATTAAAGCGTAATCGTCTTTTTCTGTATTTGTAGACAGTAGCAAGGAATAGTTGATGATGAATCTCAGCAATTCTGTATGTGGGACTTTAGGCACTCTAGCGTCTGGCTCTGACTACGTACACCAGAAATGCCTCTGGCCGTCTTGTAGGATGATTCTTATACTGTGGCTCTGAATATAAAGGCATTAAACTCTTAAGTTTGTTCAACTTTTATCTTCCCTGGATATTCATTACAGGTGTTCAGGAGTCTTTCAAAGTTGATGTTCATTTTTGGTTTGCAAATAAATTATTTTCAGGCAGATAGTCACCATTTATGCACATGAGCTTTGCCACAGCATGTTATCCTGCTGTGTAAAAAATACCTCTTAAAACTACAGCAGAAATAGAACAAAATAGCAAGTTGAAACATGAAGTAAAACATGTGAACCACCACCCTTTGATATGTTTTGCCTTATGTTTTACAAAAGGGAAGGCTTTTTGAATACTTCAAACTTTTGTTATAGCTTCTCCACCTGCTTATAGGGGCTGAGTGAAAGCCAGAAAGTCAGAACTCAATGGGGACGGTAGAGAGGCAAAAGCGAAGGTGGCAATAGAATCAATTCAGAAATGTTGCACCATAGACTGAACTTGCCTATTACAAAAGATTTTTGAGTCATTATGCAGAGAGGAAGTGTTAATCATGGCAGTGATAAAACTAAAAATGGGCATAAAGGGTGTAGTTAGAAAAGAGGCTTTGGCTGCAGAAAATCCACGTTTTGTAGCTATCAACCTGTCAGCCAGTGGCTTGTCCCCTCTTACGCTCTCTATCCTACCCCCTAAGATTCCTCCCAATATGTTTAACTTAGCATATGATGAGTCTTTGGCCCATTCCTGAAACAACTTGGGTTTAAAAAGCTAGAATATTCTTGGATGTTAAATTTGATCATCATCTAGACCTGGATTAGAGGAGTGGACGATGAAGACACTAGGTTCTGGAGATGTAGCAAAAAAAATGGAAGTCAAGCAACTGGCAAAAATAATTTTATTCTGTATTAGCATTCTGGTGGGTTTTTTACCTACCTTCATTAGGATCCAGGATCTTGTTGTCTGCATGATGGTGGAAAAGGAGCTGCTAACTTTTCAAATTAAAACTGAACAGTATTCTCAGGGCCAGACTGTATTGCAGTGAGTGGATAAAACGTTTGAGATGTTAGATCTATTACTCCTAGCAATGTGTTGTCATGTTTCCTTTCCCAGGTGGTTATCTTGCCTGGGCTTGACTGTTCTGTGGTAGGTAAAGGTATCCAATATAGTTGAAGGCATTGTATCAAACCTTGGGTCTATAGAGAGATAGTTGCCTTTTTGCTTCAGCTGGTTAGAGGTCCTGCCCCATTAACCTCCATGGCTGATAGACATACTGGTTCTGCCAGCAGGTGACCTTACAGGAGCGTTATCTGCAAACATGTTTGGGCCACTGAACTGTATAAACAGTTAAAGTTCTAGTGACTGAGTTCTACTGAAATGGTTTAAGGTTTAATGGCATAAGACAACCTTTTTCTGTCTAGCACCGCTGATCAGAAAAGACTTGAGAAAGTAGCCTCAGCTGCGTACATAGCCACATCTTTACCTGCTACAGCTTCTTGTCATGGAAATCCCTGTAGCCTGAACTATTACAGGGTTGTGTTTGAATTGTTACCCTTTCATTAGCTGAAATGAAACAAATGTTTCCATTTTTTTTTTTTTTTTCCAAATAAAAGCAAGGCAGAAGTGGAAGTTGAGATGAATTTTAAAATCCTACTTTGCCCATATGTCTTCTGCTAGAAGAGCAGCAGAGCATACTGTGTTCTGAGGCATATTAATTCAAGTAATGTGAATCACTGGCCAGCTGTCTTTTATGAAATAATTTGTGAAAGTTTGAGTTAAATTTTGAATGCATTCTTTTAATCAGATATTCATGTATTTGGAAATGTGCTTCATGTCAAAATGATTGCTCTTCAATTTATATGGTCTTTTTTTTTTTTACCCCAAAATTTGATCAAGCAGAGTCCTGAACTCCATAATACTGTAATTTGCCAGCCCAAAGACTGGTGGCCATTAATTGCTGCTAGCAGACATTACAACTCTTACAGACTTAGAGATTTAAATTAGAATTGTGAATAACTATATTATAACCACTTTTAATCTTGCAGAATCTTAAACCTTCCCTTTTGAGTATAGTCAATAAAGAACAGTTTTTGTTGCATGCAATTTGAAATTAGAAGCATTTCCTTTTTAAGTGTCATAGTTGGCCTTGTGGATTATTTTAAATACTAAAATGCTGTTCAAGAAATAGTATCATTAGTTTATTTCAAACTTTTAGGTGATATAATTGTACCAGACCCAAATTTTGTCACAGAGGTTGTAAATCTGTGTATGATAGTAAAAGCTTTGAGTAGTGGTATTACTGAATACTTAATAGTTAATTACAGAATACTTAATACTGAATACTTAATACAAAGATTTGGTCTGATGCTTACCGTGTACCAGAACTATGAAAGCTAATTCCAAGCTGTCTAGTCTTGGTGGGGAAAAAAACAAAACACCAACAAACTTGCTCAACAGCTTTTAGAGAACAAACAAGTGAAGTTTTACTGTGCCTCTAAACACTGGTTTCACAGGTTTGAGGAAAGGCTTGCTGCATTTAGTTGTTATGAATTCAGTAGTGTATGTATTGGAATTTGGTTTCAGTAGCTTTATGCAACTGGATAAGACTTAGTTCAGAATAGGTAGCAGACAAAGTGTTGCTTTTCTATGGCAATCTTAATACAGAAGCCCAGCTACAGAGATGTAGAGATGTTCAAGACCATCCTATTTCAACTGTGGTAGGTAGAAGAGTGACCAGACAGCCTTCTAGCTGTCCTTCATTGACTATTTATTAGATGTATACCATCTGTGTTTGATAGTTCTCTAGCCCTAATGTTTTCATTATTTGGGAGACAATACTTTCCTTTTCTTTTGAAAAGACTGACTTGACTATTTTCTCTCTTCTCCAGGTGCTGGAGTTCTTTGTGGCACTGAACTTGTCCTTTAGTGTATTTTGCCCAGTGCAACTATTTGAGAAGTTTATACAAAAAAACTGAGTGCAACTGACTGTTTCTACAGACTTGAAGAAATAGTTCAAAAAACCCTCATTCTGTCACTGAGAGAACCGATGGATACCCTTGCAGTGATGTGTGAACGCAGATAAAAATGGAAAAGAACTAATTTTTTGCTTGTGGAAATTTTTTTTTTCTGGCAGAGGTCTTTTAGCAGACTTGTAAGCACATGTTGGAGTACTTTACAAGTGTCCTTATTGTGATCAGTGAGCATCCCCAAAGAACTGAAACCTTACATTAAAACACGTAATAGGGAACAGAACGTAGGAAACATGCCAACTCAGCCTCTCTTGGCATACATGGATGGACCGGATGGAATAGCCAGTACCGTTGGTGCACAGATGGAGAATAATGATGCCTCAATGACAATAAAAGGAACAAACACAATTTCTTACAAAAGCTTGCAAGAAAAGTTTCTCATGCAAGCTGAGGGATGCATGCCTCTGGACTGCATGTTTTGTGATGAGACTTTTAAACATCCTGAAGAACTTGGTAAGCACGTTTTAACTCAGCATAGGCCCACTCTTTGTGAACCAGCTGTCCTGCGTGTTGAAGCAGAGTATCTTAGTCCTCTAGATAAATGTCAAGTAAGAACAAACTTGCCTTCACCAGACAATGAAAAGGACAGTGAAGAACTTAGTTGTGAAGTTTGTGGACAGACATTTGATGAGGCTTTTGACGTTGAGGCACACATGAAAAAGCATAAAGATTCTTTCATGTATTGGTGCAATGTATGTGGAAGAAGATTTAAAGAGCCGTGGTTCCTCAAAAATCACATGAGAACGCATACTGGAAAGCCTGGTTCTAGAAACAAGCACCAACAAGGTTCTGAAAGCCCCATAACAATAAATGAGGTGGTGCAGGAGCATGTAACTGAGAACGTAACGTCACCTTACAAAATCTGTATGGTTTGTGGTTTCCTATTTCTCAATAAAGAGACTCTAATTGAGCACAGTAAAGTGCACACCAAAGAATCAGTACCCAGTGCTGAAAGCCCCCAAGTGACTGCTGAATCTAATGCAGAAGAAACATCTCAAAGAGAGGAATTTTTGCGATTCTTGAACTTAAGACCAAACTTGGTTCCAGAAAATGACAAATCACAAAAGCCTGTGAAATGGATAGCTGAACTAGATCCTTTCAACACATATCAAGCATGGCAGCTGGCTACCAAAGGCAAAGTTGCAGTTGGCCATGGCCAAATTAAAGAACCAGGGCAAGAAGGAAGTACAGACAACGATGATTCATCTTCTGATAAAGAAGAACTTGGTGAAATTTGGAATGCAAATAAAGGTAGCCATACTGAAACTACAGGGAAGTCAAAAGTAAATAAAAACAGCAGTTATACAGGGAATGGTAACTTGTCCCAAGACAAATTGAAACATCCCAGTGGTGAAGTGCCTTCTATGGAGATGGATTCTAAATTGTCTCAGAACAAAGAGAAACCAACACACTGTTCAGAGTGTGGTAAAGCCTTCAGAACATACCACCAGCTGGTCCTTCATTCCAGAGTACATAAGAGAGACAGGCGGACTGATGGAGAGACTTCAGCTGCCTCAAGGACGTGCTGTGCTGATATAATGGCAAGTCTGGATGAAAATGGAGCAGCAGAACGAATAGAAGGAGGCTCTGAAGATGGATCTGAAGATGGGCTTCCAGAAACACTTAATTTAGGTGAGTAGCATTTTGAGCATGTAAGTTTGAAGTAGCTGTTACTGTATTGTTTAGGAACTGTTAAAGCTGAAGAATGCACCTTGCCTTTCTCAGTTATCTTTTCAAAACTTGGCCAGAGGTATGAAATGTTATGGTGGGGAAGGGGAAAAGAGGAAAAAATGAGAGGGAAAGAAAGGTTCTGACACCACCATTTTGAGACCTTTGAAGTTGTGTTGGGCCTTCTTGCAGTTATGATTTGGGTTACTGGAATCATTAAAGTAATTTTAATAACAATCAGTCTAGGAAAAGTTGCTGCTTTACTTACACCACTCCTACTCCTCCAACTCCCCCATACCTGCAATAGCAAGATGCTTAGTTTTACTGGATGCTTTTGAGTGTTGCACATTCTTGTCCAGCACGTGTTGATACAAATAGTATTTCTGAAGAAATCATTGCAGATTTCCTGCATCTTGTAATGCTCAGTACCAGCAGCTGTTAAGATCCTGAGAAGTAAAGAATAACTCTAAACCTTTACTATCAAATGGCAGGTTATATCTTTCTTTTGCACAGTATGTAAATGGAAAGACTAAATGTCAGAACCAGCAATTTTAAATTAGTTGTGTAAGGACGTGCATGCAGGCTATTAGCATTTGGACAACATGTATGTAAGAGTGGTATATATTTATCTCCTCTTCCTTGAAGGGTTGCTAAAAGCTCTCTTTGACAGAGTAGATGGGCTCCAGGTTACCCAGGATTAATTCTGCATCTTACTGTGTCTTAGAAAAAACAAGTGATGCTGAATGATTCCTTAATTGAAAAAGATAGCATGGCTGGGGGCAAAAAGAAATAGCAAGAAGTCTTGCAGCTAATCTGCACTCTTGTGTGTGAAATGCTTTGGGTCTGCATTTAAAGAACAGACACTTGCATAATCTCAAGAAAAGACACAACGTACAGAATGTCCTGGCACACACAACTGACTTTTCCATTTCTGGTAATGTGCAGCCCTTTATTTTGCCTCCAGTAACAAAGGAATGGAATTATTACCTAATGTTAACTTGCTTGTTTTGTTTCTCAGTGTCTTATCCTAAACTACACCAGCTTTCATAGTGAGATGCTGAGTCACGCTTATTGAGACATTATCTGTTTGTTTAAAACAGCTATGGCTTGGCTTAGCCACAGTTTAGCCATACTTAGTGTTTCCAGTATAGAAGCTTTTCAACACATAGGAACTTCAGAGAGTAGTTTTAAGCTATCTATTATGGATCTAACATTCTAGTCAAGCAGAACGTCTCCTTCCTTCTCTTCCCACTGTAGCTTTCTAGTTAGCTTTGACTTGAATATTTTACTGAAGTTCTCTTAATGTTTTTTTCAATTCAACCTGACAAAGAAATCCTGTTGATTTGAATGGTGTATTGTGTGTAAGCTTTCTCCCCTTTCTTGTTAGACATTATGCTGTACTTGGCGCCCTCCAGTGGTCACTACTGGTGACTACACTTGAGCAGAACCAGTTTTTAATCTGTGAATTTGTTCCTTGAATATATTTCATAGAATAGCAACCCCTATCACTTTCCTACTCCCTTATTTGTCAAAGCTTAAGAATTAATACTTGTAGTAAAAGAAGGTTACTCATTAGATCTAAGGATGTTGTTATACGGGCATGACACTCCATTGATTAGCATAGAAATATTAATATTATTACAATTAAAAAGACTCTTCCTCCCTGTCTTCCTTTCCCAAAACACCTTCCTGCATTTTGCCGTGGTGCTCAGAGCAGGTTTGCAGTCTGAGTCATCACGCTCAGTAATTCAAGCACTCCCTTTAACAAAAGAATGCAGTTTATAACCTGTATGAATTTTTGAGATGGGCTGTTCTCTATCAAGTTCCTATAGGTCAGTAAAGATAACTTGTTTTTACTTCTATGAGACCTAGTTTTTCACCTTGTTTGTTCTCTGGGGCTTTTTTGTTACAGTCACTAACCACAGTGGTGTTTGACGCAGACAGAAACCTTTTTAACTCTCTTGCTCTTTGATTGCTAAGTGTGCAGCAGTACACAACAAAAGGTGCTTGTAGACTCTAGGAGTTGACAGCAGTTCATCATTCTGTGTTTTCCCTTGAAAAAGACAGTTAAGATAGCTGTGTAGAGTTTTAAATGAGACTCAAAATTTGCATTTGCTCTTCATAATGTAGTTATATTTTCTCCCAAAGATAAAAATGAAGATGGTTTGGAAAGAACAAAAGTTAAAAACCTTGGAGCCTCCAGAGAATGCAGCTATTGTGGAAAGTATTTTCGCTCAAATTATTACCTCAATATTCATCTCAGAACTCATACAGGTAAATGGGCTTCACCTTTGTGGGGGGGAAAGGAAGTCTGCTGAATCCAGTTGGATGGAATGTTAAGTTCTCTCTAGTGCTAAAAAAATATTCCAATTGAAATTTCTTAGAAGAAATTATCTCCATAAGTGTAAATCATTTTTTGAATAGTGCTAGTTACATTAAGTACTGTTAGGGATAAAATATATTTTAAAACTTTAATTCTTTCTGCTTGTAGAAGCCTAGCAAAAAGTTGGTGGGTGTTTTTTTGTTGTGTTTTTGTTTTGTTTTGGGATTGGTGGGTTTTTTGGAGTTGTTTTTTTTTTTTATTTTTTCCCAAGTACTAAGTTGACTGACTGCCAGTTGCTGCTACCTGGGGAAAAAGCTGTGTCTTATTTTTCAGTTCAACTTTTTGTTTTCCACAGCTAGGCAAACTCTTTCTACTCCTGTTAATGTATGTCCCTGTTTCTTTTGAAACAGCGCTATTTATAGATGAACTGTAACATTGGTGTTGTTGAATAGCAAACTTGTGGCATGATCAAGGACTACAAATTGTTGGAGTTGACCCACAGCTATACTTCTTGCTTATCTCTGCCAAACATATTGTCAGCTCCCATCTCCGTACATAGCCAATGTGTGGAAAATATCTTCATCGTAGCCAGAAGATGTCACTGTAGCTAGTAAAAGCAGTAAGATGTAGCTGCTTAAACGATTTAGATGAGTTTTAGAGTTATGCATATGTGGAAGGGGAAAGAAAAATCTATTTTACTGTTTTGCAGTCTGTTATTCCCTTGCCTTTAATTGTATTCAAGACTTCAAATGAAATTGTATCAAACTTATTTACTGATAAAACTGTGTTTCAGGTGAAAAACCATACAAATGTGAATTCTGTGAGTACGCAGCCGCACAGAAAACTTCCCTGAGGTATCATTTAGAGAGGCATCACAAGGACAAGCAAGCTGATAGTGCAGCAGACGTGAAAAGTGACAGCAAAGTTTCATTACAGAGTCAGGAGACGGACCTCTTGCTGGCTGCTGATGGTGCTCAAGAAACCAAAAATTTGAAGAGGCTTTTTGATTGTGCCAAAGATGCTGCGGGCTGCCCACCTGCCAAGCAGCAAAAGGAAATTCTGTCCTTGAACAATGCAATGGGCAGCACAGTCCTTTTAAAAATGAAAAATAATTCTAGGGAACCAAACAAAGGTTCCGTTTGTAACAATTCAAATAAAATACACGAGAACGTGTCCACTCCTTACCTGGAAAAACTAAAGGCTGAGAAGGAAACAAAGGAAGCTCAGCCCAATGTTCCTCATAAAAGAGAGAGAGGGGCTTCTGTGGCATCAGAGGGAGATGACGTCCAGTATGTTTGTGCTATAAAGGATGGAAAAAATGTGAATGATGTGCGAGAGTGCACTGAAAACTACAAACACAAGCCTATGGTGGACTCTCAAGAAAAGCCCTTGAACTTATCTGTTGGGACTTCACAAGAATGTTCAGTGGTTTCAACTCGAGGCCCACTAGCACCCAGCACCTGTCCGTTTTGTACTTACAGAACGTTTTACCCTGAAGTCCTAATGATGCACCAGAGGCTGATGCACAAATACAATCCTGACACCATTAACAAAAATGGCTGTAGAAGCAAGGCTCTAGCTAAAGCCAGACGCACTGGATGCCCTCCAGCTCTGCTTGGTAAAGATGTGCTTCCTCTGTCTTTTAATTCCAAAAAAAGTAAGGCTTCCTCATCTACACAGCAAAAACTGTTGCAAACAGGAAAAGCTAAACAAAATCACCCTCCACAGAACAAAGTCCCTCTCTATTCAGTGACTGACTCGAGCAGCACAGCCCCAAGTAACCTCAAGTTTCATAAACAGCAAAGTAATATTGGAGCTCAGGCAAATAACTATAGACAACCTCAGCAAGAAATGCACTCCAGTTCCAGTATCTCTCCAGTATTGGACAGAGTAAAAAGATCTGAATCTAAAGTAAAAGCTCTGGGTGTCCCAGTGTCTCAGTCCGGTGTGGTGAGCAGCAGCATGAACGGGGCTCTCGACTCTCACCTAAATGAATCTGCCTGGTCTTGCCATCGAGGAAGAGACTATCTTTGTAGTAAATCTGTGAGCAATGTAAATCTAGACTATGGTGAAACTTCTTCTAAACGAATGAAAACTAATCTGTTAGCTGTTGAACATATTGACTCTCCAATGGCTAATTACAGAAGATACGAAATGAGCAGATCTCGTGTTGCAAACAGATATGCAAATCTGCTACCTCAGGAATGTTCTCGCACCAAACCTGCATCCTCTGTTTTGCCAACCAAACAAGGGCTTCTGAATTCAGATGATGTTGATCCTCCCAATGTATTGACTGTTCTCAAACCTTACGAGCCATATAGCTCTGGATCGCTTTACAGTTCTTGTGGATCTAGCAATGGCCAAGTAACCAGCTCTACAGTAGAAGGTACTGTATCTCCTTCCTAGTTAAATGTCTTGCACCATTACAAAGGAAGGGGAATGAAATATAAATCAGTGTGTACCCACTTTAAAATGGAGGAAATAAAGCTGTACTTAGCATTTCACCAAGTCCAGTCAATGCTTGGATTTTAAATTTAAAACCCAAGTTCAGCAAGCTCCTGGCTTGGGGAATTAGGTTTGAATTTTAAAGAGGGACTTAAAGTTCCTCAGGTTCCCTCCTCACCCCTGCCACGGGTCTCCAATAGCAAACATGTATTGTTTGCTCGTCAGAGCACTCCAGACATGCCAATTAATACAGGATATGGAATGAGCCTTTCTGCTTAATACACAAGAAGTCTTGGACCATCTGGAATGTTAATAAAACCTCTTACCAAAAAATCCCAAACTGTCATGGGCAATTGTTCCCTTCAGTTGCAGAAAACTATGTATTAAAAATCATAAAACTATGATTTAAATCTTATAACTCTGTTCTTCAATAGGTTTTTATAATGTTAAGTTTTTAGTAGGATCAGAATACTTTGTTAAATCAAGGCAACATACTTCTGCTATTCCAATTATGGTGTCTCATTGCACTAAGTAGTAATGCTTAGTGGAAAATTCTGGGCCTAGCAGAGAGAAATGTTTTGTGACGTAGTTGGAAAACTTTGGTACCTTTATGAAATACATGCTTTCTGTGTTTTGTTCTTAGTCAACATTTTCAAAACTTAGCAGGAGGCCAAGATTAAAAGATGCTAGGTGATATTTAAGCAGTTGTCTGACTATTTGTGGAAGATGGTATTTATGACTGAGCTGAGGTCAGTATGGATTTAGCTATAAATATAGGACTTTGAATTTGGAAACGAAGATCCTATTAGAAAAATGAATTGTGTATGTGTTGTGTAGTCTTAAAGTCTCTGCTAAGTTCTTAGATTCTGAATATTCCCATTCTCTGGAAGCAGCAAGATTATTCTTCTGAAGTAGTTTGGGTTCGTAACAAGCAGGGGTGTGTTACCTTAGGTCAGAGTGGACTGCAAAATGCTAAATCTGCATTTAGTTATGTGGCAATAAAAATATATTTGCTGCGTTCTGGGTTTTGTTTGCTTGTTTTGAGGTTGTGGGCTTCATAAATATTCAGGCTTGCTAGTGGGCTATGGAAGGATGAAGGAAAGCATTACAGTTCTGTTTCCAGTTGGGGTAGGGAGTGGATAAGGGAAAAGCCAGCACCACAGTTGACTCACTGAAGTGGTTGTGAAATGGAGCTAATTCCTGGTTTCATGAGGAGCGTTGTCTGTGTACTGTGAATTGCTGTGAGGAATGTAAAATGGGCACTAGGTTATGCATAGAATGCAGAGGGACAGGCAGAAGGACAAATATTATTGCTGTCTTTTGATTCCTAGTGATCTGAGAGCAGGAAATACATACAGGTATTTTTTGATAGCAGCTAAGAGCGTCATGTGTGATCTCAACATTTGGTGGAGGATGTGCCTGTCCTTAAGGACTGTTAACTTGCACTGACCGAAGACTTGTTCTTCGTGACATTGCTATCTGTTGAGCAGATAGAACATTCAGGGATGCTCTTGATGTTGTATAAAAACGTATATATTTTCATGACCATGGGAAGGGGAAAGTTAAAGTCTTGCAGCTTCAACCAGCTAGACAAGAGAAACCTGTACCACAAGGACTAGATGGTGGGCAGTGTCTTGCTCCTTTCCACCAATACTGTACATTTGGGATAGGGAAATTCTTTTATTTTGCCAGTAGTCTCAGTGAGGTTGGCCTATTGAAGTGGCAGTTGATGCAATAATTATTTTTGAACAATGACTTCATTGGAATCCACCTTGTTCTTCTTTTGAAAGCTCCACCTGTCTGCCAGAGAAATCTGTGGTAGGCTTTTCTTCCTCTTCTTCGGTACAAGCCTGGAGACAGTAGCCTGTAGTCAAGAACTTTATACTGTTTCTTGTTATTTAGAGCTCTCAAAACTATGGCTGCAACTAATTTGATGGTATTGTTATCATGGAAATAAAGATTTCATTGTTTGTTACATGGTGCTGTCTCAGGGCAAGAAAAGCAACTTTTTATGGCTCTTACTTACATTGGAAAGACTTGTGAAATAAGACCCCCTCAGTGGGTTTTCTTAGCAACTTCAATAAAAGCCCTGTGCAATAAAATGTAGGCTTTTAAGGCTAATTTCCTAGTTTTCTGACCGTGCTGCTCAGAAGTACCCAACCCAAACCTTGATAGCTGTTTGAGAGGGTGGCGGATAGCAGGCAGGCAAAGTTCTCACTATTAGGGATTTAATGCAGGTGGAGACAGTAAAGATGAAAGCTTTTGCAAATTATTTTTTTTTTTTTGTTAAAAAGCTGAAGTGCAACTGTTTGTCTAAGAGTTGTAACTCCTCAGAGATGTACTCTGTAAGATACCATGCAAAAAGTACTGCAGGTGGAGACCTGCAGGTCTCTGTAGTCTTTTTATTGAACTCTGGTGATATTATAAAACACGATGTCAAAACCTTTTTTAAGGGCCTGTGTGCCTTGTGGCAACATTATTTAGGTCCTATGAACATGTTATGTCGCATGTTAAATGCTGGATCAAGTTGTCATGAGAATATGTTCCACTTGGCAAACTTGATTAAAGCATGATGCCTTCCGTTATTGCTTGTAAGCTCTGCCATTCTGTGTTGCCCTGAAGAGACAGAAACATTCTGAAACCACTCAGTTTGTGTTATTTTCAAATTAGTTGCCTTTGCAATGGCAACATGCTATCAAGGATAACCTGTTGGCTGATTGATCTGGCAGAGGCTGCAAATTAAAGACAATTGCTCATGACACACTCCAATGGCTTCGTAGATTCTGTTGAAATATTAATTTAGCTTTGCCATTTTAATTTAATTAAAGCTTGCTAGGTTTTTTCAATGCTGCATTTAAAGCTTTCATGGAATATGGATGGCAGTTGGGCTTTTTGTATCCTGTGGGAGTAATGATTCTTGACTTTTTTCCTTAATTTTATGATGTGTTTTTGACTGCTTGCTTAAGCTAATAAGACTTAATATGGAACAGGCATTGATTTCACATATATAAATCAGAATTAATGGTCTCAGATAAACATGAAATTACCTGTATACTAGACTGAAAATTGCTTAACAAAGGTCTTCAAGTAAATTTATATTAACACTCTTTAAAGTGTCAAAATTGCTACATAATCTATGATGGCAATAATGTAGTAACCTGTTTTTCCTCTCGAATACTTATATTCAAAAATTCAGTTTTCAAATAAATATGTGAAGTGGATATGTAGGCATTATGCTGTAGAATGTACTGCAGCACTAAAATCTTCTTAAGGGGAAGCCTGAAGAGTGATGAGTTAAGCAAAGATATTTCTTTCTCGCAAATAAAATGAGCAAAATCTGGAGAGATGGACATCACATGTATACAGCTTAGAACAAAGTTGTTTAATATTTGTCATTCTTGCATTTATTCCGGATACTGAATTTCATATAATCTTTTAAAAGGACTTAGGGCTGTCTTGGACCCTGCTCACGAGATGATTTGTGATAGCATCTGTGGCATTCTGAGATTCTGGTTGCTGACGTAGACTTGCTCACAATTAACAGACGGAGTGCTTCAATTAGCAGGAAATAAGTCTAACTCTTCTAAATTTGTTTTTGTCAGGAAAGAGATCAGTGTCATACCAACACTTATCTAGCAGTGTGCTACAAAAGCGAAGTTACGAAAGTTTCATTGGTAATGCACACTTTCGACCAAGTGACAAGAAGAATTGATCGGTTACTTCAAGAAACGGTAAACAAACCTTTTGAACTAATTGTTGCTTAAATGTTGCGTCATGTACTCATCACATCAAAGGTTGCTGCATACTATGATGAGAGGTTATGAAAGTCTGAACCACAACAGCTGAAAATACAAACTCCCCATCTCTTATGAAGTGAACCAAATACTGGTGTAGCAGCATTAATTCTTTTGAGCACCACTAATGGCTTGCATAAAAAGTACATAGATGCTTATTATCTAAAATAAATGGAAGGGCTCACAATAGATAAATATATTAATTAGTTACAATACCAATGAGAGGTGTTCAACAAAAGGGCTTTCCCCTTAAGTCAGTACATGGGGATGGGGAAACACTGTGGAGAAGCAGAAATGAGACGAGGTGCCTGTTATCGCAGCTCCTGAATCCTATGAGACGTTATCTTGGTCAGTCCTTCCTGAAAATGTAGATGTTACTCATTTTACAACTCTGAAGATTCTGAGGATTACCTCAAACAAGAAGACTCTTTTTTTGTGGATTATTTCATAGGGAAGTAAGGATTTCCTGATAGTTCTTTGACAGTTTATCTTTGTGTACTGGAGAGGTTGTTCCATATAGTTCTTCTTTTGTTTGACTGAGGGGTGGGTGTCTCTTAAGGAAACAGGTCAAGTGAAAAGAATTAGCCTGGTCTTCTGAATTCCTGTGCTTCATCTCTTCAGTGCTGTAGCTGTATCTCAGAACTTAACCACCCCATTGTGTTTGCAACATTCTTAGCTGCTAAGGAGATAAGTACTCTATAAGACTATAAATAAACATATCTGTATGCTTTTTTCAAACCCAGAGCTACAGATAACTTTCCTCATTCAAATTTAAGGAGATACGTCTTGAATGCTATAGCACCTCGACCAGCATGTACTATTTTATGGAAAGATTGTACATATCTGGGAGCAGAGCTATCTGACATCTAGTTGACAGCTTTTACAATACTTTGCTTGCTTTCTTGATATTCTTCTAATCTTACTGTTTTTATAGTCCCCCTAATAAGCGTATTTTTGTCTAGTTCTGCTTTTTTAAGCTAACTCAATTTCCTGCTTGTATTTCTGCTTGGGGCTTGTGTATCTTCAAAAGTAGACTTGATTGCCAGCTTTTACTTGGCAAACAGAAGACATAGGCCTTATATGGCAATAGCAATTTCTAAATACACATGCAAGGGTGCAGAAGAAATTCCCTTTATGTTTTAAAGATACTCCTCACAACAACAAAAGAAGTTGTACTATTTTAGAGTTGTATATCACAGAACTATTTTTTTTTTTTCTTTTTTCCCCTAGGTCTAAGAACACAAGTGCATGTTTCATGGAGTTATACCTGCAGTTCATCCCTTGAGGAAAAATGAATGGTGAAAGCTACTGAACTAAGCTGTGATTGTACTGTATATAAAAACACTACAGTTTTATAATACTGGTTCTGTTAACATTTTGTACCAAATAGCCATAAAAAGTAGTCTAAACAATTGGGTTATGAAGGTGTGTGGAGAATGTATATCTTGACATTGACTTTTGAGTATTTTTCATTAGAATAATTGACCAAATATTAGGTAGGAATTATATTTTTACATACTTGAGCGCTGCTGAAGAGTTTCTCTTTGAAAGAATATATATTCATTGCACCTCAGGTAAACTGTAGATACTGAAGTTGAAATCCTGTTGGCTTAATGCTCCTTTTTCATAAAATTGAAAGTTTCTCATCTGTTTTGTTTTTTTTTTTTGGTTGAACTCTGTTAGTTTTTAAAAACTGCTTCCAAATAAATTGTCTGAAAGTGTCCAGTTTATAAGTGTTGTGAACATCAAAGCAACGGTGCTGACGTTATGCTGATCCGCCTTGTGTATGTTAGGACCATAATGTGTTGGAGCGATCTGTTTCCCTGGGGTTGTTTCCAGCATATTTTTAAATGCAAGGATGAGGCAATATTTGACATTTGGATTTCGGTGTGGCGTTCCTGAAATATGGTTGGATTCTTCTCTTGACATTGGTTGCTGTTCTTCAGAGAAGCCTCTTAAACATCTCTACCGCCAAACAAACTTCTACAGCAGAAAATACCCAGGACTTGCATGAGAAACGATACTAATCTAAATGTTTCAAATGTTTAGTTTTGTACTAAACTCAATACAGTTACGTTTAGAGGAAAACTACTTTGCACCTTTGTCCAAACTGTAAAGTCACAAGCAGACAGACTTGCAATACAAGTATGAGATCTGCAGACTTCAAAAGGGATGTGGCGATGGTGTAGCTGCTTGACTGTGCTTGGAAGCTTCTTGATGTCGAGTTTTAGCATCTACTGGGTGTCTGAAATAAGTGAGAAATAGCCTGTAAATGGGAGAATATCTCCTTTTATTTTTTTGTGAAGACAACAAGAGTTTTTTCTAATGCACACGCAGTTTAATTTTTGTAAAGGGAAGATGGCCAGTTACCAGCCAGTAAAGCAGAATTGTTGCATATTTGGACTTGCATTCCTAATTGCTTCTCATCAAGCCTGTAGTTAAGAGTTAATTTCTTCTGTACCTGGCTTTGATTTCCATATATTTTAGTAAAACAAAAAATGAAAAATTTTGCACTGTTCATTTTGCTCTCTTCCCTCGTACAGCAAATGTAAAATAGCAAAACCTAGAAACTCTTGTTTTTTCATTATGCAACTTGAGATGTTCCAGTTGTATGTCTTAGTTCCTGTATATGGGACCTATTTTTAATGTCTCTGTAAACTGGCGATGTATTGAAGTGCTGTGTATCAGGAAATTGTACACTATTTACCTTTTTTCCTGTTCATAAGCTGAGCCATATGTACATAATCTAGATTTTTGTTTTCCTAGTTTTGCACTTTTATAGCCTATTTTTTGAAGATGAATTCACTTGGAAAATGGTTAATCTATTTTTTTGTGTGATCTTTCAATGAGTCTTATAGAATGCATGCTGTAACTATCATCTGTGTACCTTACGGGGTTCTGTGATTTAAATGTACAGGGCTGGTTTTTAAGATATTTCAGCAAACATACCTAAGACTTGTTTGTTTTTAATCTCCCTTCATGCTGGTACAGTTTCCCTCAAGGCTTTTTTTGGTAGGTATCTTGGGGTTGGAGTGGAAAAATGGACATGAAGACTCTATTTCCTGGCAGCACAGCCCTGTACTTCAGAATACACTTTGCCCATCAGTATTAACTATTGGGATACTACTGGTTTTGTATGTTTCTTTGGAAATAACAGTGCATATATAGAGGTACAAATTGTTGATTTTTTTTTTTTGTTTGTTTATGTATTTATTTCATTCCATTTTGTTTTATTTTAATTGTCAAAACCGGAAGTTGTCAAGCAGTAGACACACATTACTCATTTAATTTATGATATATTTCACTTTAGTTGAGTATATTATTACATGTGGATGTAAATATAGACTTGGTGTTTTGCAAAACTGGTTTCTGTGTCTTGCTTTTAAAGCTTAAAATGAGTTGCCTGGAATTTTGTATTCGCTTGACCTTTTGTCGTACCCTCATGGCTGGGGAGCGGGAGAAGGAGAACCTGCTGATAACCAAACCCAGATTCGTTCTCTGTTCAGTTCCTTATATGAAAAATACTGAGTCACTTCCCAGAAAAGCTGTCTGTGAGGCTTAGGAGGAAAACTTAAAATAATGAAGAAACTTCTCTCTCGGTTTCTCTCTTTCAGTTTCCTTCAAGAAAAGAAATTGAGTTACTGTATCCATTCTTTGTGGTAATAATGATGGGAGCATGGAAATTTTTTTTTTGGTGAGGCTTCAGAATTTATATGGGCTTAAACTGTTTTTGAAACTAAATACGTTCTGAAAAATTTCTAGGTCTGATGTGTGCCTGGAACTCAGCTGAGGTGTCAGACCTCATCAACATCTGTGGAAGGTGGCTAGAAAAGACTTGTCAAAGAGAAGTCATCCTTGAGAGCAAGGGAGCTCGTCAGCTGAGATCCCCAATGCAAACCAACTGCATTTAAGGGCACCTAGGCGTGCCCACAGCCTCATTGACATCACAGGTTCAGCGTCTGGTTCCTGTGCTGGGCTGGCTTTTGTTGCCGGGATAAGGTTTGTAGAAGTAGGTTGGACAACTTTATGGACTTGAGTAAAAGCGGTGCTTTTGGGGAGGGTAAAAACTTTGAAGTGAGAGCTTAAGAACAGAAGGAGGTGGGGGGTGTGTGTGTGTGTGTCACTTGCTCTGCAAAGAGCTTGTTCTTACAGAGCTGTTGGTGCAGAGAGGTCTTGGAATTGTGCTGCAGAAGATGTTCAGCTGGGTTTAGGGTAAGGTCATACCAGAAATCTCTGTGCAGTGCTGAATAACGACGTAGTTAGATGGGGTACAAGAAATGTGTGAGCTTTGCAGGTCATCTTTGCTATGACCCGTGGCTTTCCTTTAGTGCTGCTTAAGAGTGCTAAGGGTCCTTCTTTTTGCCTTTAGTAGCTTTAGATAAGGTTGACTGACTGAGAGACAACAGATGTATGTTCCTGTGACTTTAGGTGTCAGATGCCTATGTTGCCATACTGATTTCAGAGCTATGCAAGCTGTTGAATTAAAATCAAAGGGCAGATCTCAGTAACTGACTGAGAGGGAGGCGTTAAAGGTACGGAATCAGTACAAGGATGTTCAACTGAAGGTTGAAAGGTCTTTTTGCCTTTGACTCTCTTGCATCTTCACACAGTGTGGGATTTTGGAGGTGGATTTTTTCAGTTGCCGCCATGTCTGTTTTCTCCTATAATTGATTTCCCAGTTGTGAGCTACGTTAATACTGCTAAGACTTTCCCCTCCCCTGTTCCTTTGAGATAACTGTTATTCCCAGCCCCAGTTGGGTTAACTGAAAGGTGGACACTGTCTTTGGGGAAAGACCAAAACCAAACAGAACCAGTGAGTAAAGCCAGGGTGGCTTTCCACTGTTGGTGGTGATAAAGCCGCTTCAGTTGCGGGGTTGGTGGGATGTGCTCCTGGCTCTGTGGTCTGCTGTGGTTCCCCCCCTCATGGCAATGAAGCCCGGTGGTAACCGGTTTGCAGAGTACTAGGGTCTGTCTGTGGCCTCCAAGCAGAGGATGGGAGGACTTCAGGCACTGTCTGACACGCTGGAAGGCACAACTACAATGCAGGGTTCTTTATCTGTTCAGCTCAGCTTTGTAAACACTTGATTGAGGGATCTTCCTCCTACGCTTTTAATGAATTACCCGTTAAGATACATAGTCAGGCTGCTGTATGTCTTGAAATTATGAAGAAGCAGCGCTCATTTTCTGTTATGAGGAAGATCTAATATTAAATCACAAAACAGTTTCTTCTTCCCCTTTGTGAAAGAGGAAAATATGCAAGTGCGTTACTGAGCAGATTTCTCTCTTCATTTGCACACACTTAAGAAAAGTGCATTTAATTAGGATTAGCAAGTCTCTAAATTGCAGATGGTTCTCAGGGGAAAAAATAGTTATGAGTGCATTCATGACATTAAAATCAGTACATTTAATTCAATTTCATCTTAATATTAATTCATAACGTCTAAAGTAGTAGTTCCTACAGAAGATATTCATATGACTTAAGATTACTGGGGAAAATGAGATCTATCCTTTCCAAACATGCTACAGCGTGATTGCCATGTGTAATTATGCAGATTGAGTAACTACATGCTAATTACAAGAGTGCCCATTTTGACATGGATTGTTATCTGTAACAAGGGCCGGTTATACGACAGGCTGTTTTACTTGGTTTGGAGTTCACTATTGGTAGGTACCGAGTCCAGTGTTGGGCCGTATGTGAAATCTTGTGAAAGTCAGTAGCTGTCAGCAGCCGTTGGTGTCTGAGTCCAGACACAGGCTGCTGGGTCCAGCGTGGTGTTACAAAAGAAGAAATTCTGTCTTGTTTCACATTTTTCAGAGTGCCATGTTGGCCTCCGTTCTGGCCGCAGGTCTGTAAGTATGCCATCTCTTTCTTTATGGTGTTAAATGTAAAGGTGTGGTGTCTTCCCACGTCACCCGGTCCTAATTTTATTGTTGGCTGTAGTTGAACTGAGCCCAGTCTGCTTAGGGAGATACAGCAGCTTTATATTCCTTCTGTATTTGTATGAAAGCAAAGTATCATATTTAGCTCTGGACCAAGCTGGATCTTTCTGCAGGATAAAGATGCTTGGAAGTGGGGATCTCTGGATGTTGGTAGTACCGCTCCCTCTTTAGCCGTTTCCACTGAGGTTATCCCTGGCTCCCTACATGCAAAATATCGTCACTGGTGGCTTCTAGGCTGAGCTGGGCTTTGCAGCCTCCAGGAGTCCATCGCTTCTCTTGTTTAACACTTCACTTCTCGGTTTCCGTAAACCAGGGAACGGTGGTTACCTCCAGGCCTGCGATGGAGCACTCCTCAAAAGTGGCGTCATCGCTCCACTTGCTCTTATTAACGGCAGGAGCTCTCGGGTGGCTCTCAGCAGCATCTTCACCAAGAGATGGTGTGGAAAAGTCAATCACAGCACTACGTTTCCTCCTCCTAGTGAGAGCTCAGAGTGTGTTTGGGCATTAGATGGCAGTGTTAGCAAAGGAGAGCCGCCAGGAAGGAGCTGAACCATCAGGAGACGGAGCAGCTCACGATGCCGAAGGTGCTGTATATCTTAAGGCCAAGTTTACTTTAGATTCCTAAATTAATTAGCAATTGCATAACGTAAAGTAGATAAAAATAAAACAAACACAGAGCTGCCCCAGAATAGACCATACATGCAGAAAGATGTTGACCTATTTAAATAAATTCTGTGTAGCAGAAATCACAGCGTAACCAGAAAACTTCACCGACAAGTGAGATGAACCAAAGGAAATCTGTAGATACAGAAATGTTATCTCCAATTTTCTCTTCTCGCCCTATCAATATTTACTGAAATGTGTTGCTACAGAGCAGATTTAGTGTGCGGTTTAGCTGCTGGCTACCATTATTTTTGACTGCTCAAGATTTTATGATTAATTAAATGATGCATTTTATAATGTGCTGCACATGACTATGGGACAGACATTTCTCTGTGTGAAGCTTAGGTCCAAAACTATTTGCATGAGCAAATCTGGTCTAATAAATAATTATGGAACACTTTGGCATTTAAAACTCATTTTACACATATAAAATGTTTTCATTAATCCTCTCTGAAAGTCATGACCTAATTACTGATTTTTTTGTCTTGTTGGATAATTACTTGCAAAGAACCTTTCCACGATTTCATCCCTCCATTTTTGGTGCAGTTCAGTGG
>KZ505810.1:470950-484348 GCA_002844005.1 Limosa lapponica baueri
TGTAGAAGTTGAAGGGTGGCTGGTACAGGTCTGCCATGACGTTGTGGTGGGTGTGGGACAGTCACACCAAGGAGCTGGAGGGGGGCAGGAGGGTGCAGAGCCTTTCGCTGATTTTGGCTCTGCTGAAGAAGGGATGGGTGGTGCCCTGGTGGCCCCTGGCCTTCATGCCAGGCTGGAGAGACTCCAAAGAGGGGCTTGGGAAGGTAGGAGATTTGGAGGAAATCCGAGGAGAAGGGTGATGGCAGGGTGGGGGGACGCATCCAACACTTCCCTCCCCTCTCACTGGGGCCAACTGCCCTCTCTTTCAGTGACCAGAAGGCACATGGGGGGACAGACAGGATGGGAAGGATGCTCTGCCCTCTGGATGGTGGCTGCTGGAGATGGACTCTGGCCGCTCATCCCACGCTTTATCATGGTGAGGAGGAGCAGCGGCAATTAACCATGGCTAACAGGTGATACTGTGCCCATCAAAATTTAAGGAGTACGAGTGTCAGGAATCTCTGCCACCGAGAGCTTTGACTCATTGGCAATAAATAACCCACCGTGGCTGGGGCGGCAGCGGCGTGTGACACACGGCCCCGCGCGGGGGGCACATTCCTGTGGTTTTTTTACTCCCACAGCCTCTCCAGGTCAGTCTTTTTCTTTCTCTGCAGAGAAAGAAAGGAAAAAAAAAAAAAAAAGAAAGAAAGAAAAGAAAAAACCCACACAAAAATCAATCCATCAAATGTCATTACAGATTTATTAAGCCTGATGTAGAAAGACTTTTAACAGTAACATCTTCAGAAAGCATAAAAAGAGCACTTCTGTTCAGTCTTGTGCTTTGAAAATCTAAATATATTTTTATCATATAAATAATTCTTTTCATGTTTTAAGTGCATCTGTTTTTTTTTCCTTTTCAAATTTCCATTTTACAATTGGCCAAAACTGAAGTCTGCATTGACTGAAATGAAGCCATTTGCAAAGCTAATGATGTTGTGAAGCATGTCTATGGTGAACCATATCAGCTAGATTTCAGAAAGGTAGTTCAATGAGTGCAGCATTAAAATGAGGGACAGCCTCCAGCAAAATCATAATTGAACACACCCAAGTCCTTAATGTCTGCAGTTGGGTTTCCTGATGCAAATTACGATAACATTTCAGATGTGAGCAGTCGCTTTCCAATAGCTGCAGTGGAAAAGAGACATTTTATGCCACAAAGGAAAGAATTACCATGTTTAAAAATGTAAATAATATATGTATAGAAACCTTTTTTATGGAAATGAGGCATTCAGGATTATGTGAACAGTTTGGGCTATTTTTTTTCCCTTTAAACACAACAGATAAAGATGTGTGATCTATTATTCAGGGCTTTAATTACAGTTCTAAAACTGCAGTGATTTTATTAAAAAAAAAATCCCTGGGCATAAAAAGTAATGTTTTCTGTGGTAAAGTTGAGGGATTTTTTTTTTTTTACAACATATTTACTGTGGTAAAAATACAGAACAAAAAATCACCATTAATAGATTTCAATGCTGCAAAATCATACACAGAAATACATCTTAAATGCACTGGAATACAGTCATCTTCATGTAAATCTGAAAAGGCCTTAGATAAATAGGTTTGACCTGATTTAAATTTAATGAGATACATAGTCCTGATTGTTAATAATTGGTTTGGGGGAACCCAAAACAATAAAAGCAGTAATCTCCTTTAGTATAAATTATACGAATTTATTTAGCAATCAACCAAAGAAAAAAAATGCCATTAACATTATCAATTTGTTTAGTTTAAGTTAGTTTTAATAAGCAAATAATTTGAAGCAAAATTGCCAGCTAGGCTTTGAGAAAGACAGTAAATACTGGGAAGATGCATATCTGTGATGAAGCTTTAGGGCCACTAGGTGGTACGGTCCTCCCAGCAGAAAGGGCTTTTTCCATTGTAAGGATCATTCATAATCATCAAAACCAAGTGAAACATGGTTTTGATTAAAACAGCCTGTTGGCTCAATAATCTTAGTAATTTTAAAAACATCCTTAATGTGGAAGAAGAACACTGCAATGTCAGAAATGGCCTTGGGGCCCATTATAAACAGCAACAAAATAAATAAGGAGGAGAAATGAGAGGTCATGAAAACAAAATTAAGCTAATGTTTCAAATTTTGACAATTATGAATTGTTCCTCCAAGAAGACATTAAAAAAAAAATTCAGGCACTATTAGATAAAATACAAAGAGAATAATTGTACATGTATGAGTTTCCCATGGGACTAAGCATGCTTTAAAAGCAAAACTTGACTTAGATTTCCCCTCTTCCCCCCGCCCCCCTTTATAGCCAGCAATTGGGCAGGTCTCATGCAAACACAGACTTGCTTCTCAGAGTTCCTTCAAAAACTCATCTCTAATTCCTTTAGGAACCATTAAAAGATGATGACCAAGAAAACAAACAAACAAACAAAAATTACAAGCATATTTTCTCTACCCAAAAAAAAAAAATATCCCCCGTTATGGACCAATTTTTTGTAGGAAACCGAAACAAGCAAATATAACAAAATCTGTGTTCATAACATGGCAATATAGTTACTATATACAAATATGTACAGTATAAAAATGCATCAAAGGCATAACTTTTCATCCAAACAAGCTGCAGTGCACAATGAAAAGCAGCTTGGCCCCCCCCTCCACTCTAAGTATACAGGCAATATATTCTATACAGCATGCACTTGTTACAAAATTAGTGCATAAGCACTGAAACATTCTACAGATAAAGTCACCGTGAGTCCTCTCGGAAAGAAGTCCCATTTGCGTTGTTAATATAAAAAATGTGTTTAATCTTTCCTTTTTGTGATTTGTAGTATATACATTTTTTTTTTTTCCAGCAAAATGACCTTTTGATTCTTCTTTTTATTTATTTTTTTAAACAAAATTCTAGACCTAACACCACGGGTCACGGATGTAACCTGAAGATGCTGCCAATAACAAACTTACTACATACCACAAGCGCTGGGGCAGAGTAAAACTGTCAAATTTACTGTTATGGCCAACTATGCTCTATTATTTAAAATGGGGGTGGATCTGATGATTCGTGCTGACACATTCCAGATAATAAAAACCAAAACAAATGTACAGAAAAAAAAAAAAATCCAACAAAGGATTAATAAGTGGTGCCTGAGCACTAGACAAAAGGGCATATTGTACCAGAGACATACGACAGTGAAGTACCCTGAGCCAAATAAGAACTGTTTAGCTTGTCAGCTTTTGCAACCTGTATTGCACATTCCAGCATTTGCTGTGTTATAAAGCCAAAATACTGCATTGTACATCCTGAAGGTATCTGCTGCTTCGCTTGGTGCCAGCAGTGCCCAGCTGTTACTTCAGCCACAGACTCGTTGCTGTTCATAGACACACACACGGTGTGCCAGTGTGCGCACAGATATACAAATGTATATAGGGGCAGTTATCTGTATATAGCTTCATATCTACCTAGATATATACAGATACGTGGTTTTAGAATGTTACATGGCCTAGTCAGTAAGCGAAAACATTGCCCATATAAATATTCACTATTTGAGATGATCGCATGGCTGCGTAAGTGCTGTGAGTACATCCCTGACCTGGGACTGATTCCTGTGTGGGGATATGGGTTGCAAGGGAAAGCATTCCTTGCATTTAATGTAGCTGCGTTTTTGCAAGATGTTATTTTCATTTTCTTTTTAAAATATTGATTTTTTTTTCCCTGCTATCTCATCTAAGAAGTTTAATGAAAGAATTTGTTGTCTTTACTCAGATCAGAAAAGAAAAAAAAAAAGTTTGCTCAGCTAGATGGTATGAACTCGAGTGGAGATGTACGACCTGCCAGGATTAGTATTTAAGCTGTTGTCTCAAACAGGGCTTTTTACAAAGGCCTGAAGACATTTCATGAGCTGAGAGTGATGACGAACTGGAAGTTTATTACTCTGCAGTTAAGTCCAGTGGTACAGCTATTTCACTTTTAAAAATACTCTCAAAGAAAATATTGTACAGACACTTTGGTTCAAGAAACAACAGTGTCATCTTAAACTTTATCTATGCTTCACATTTTTGCTAGCATAGTTAAAACAAAAAATGGCCACTAGTGTAGACTGAAGAATACCGGGATAAAAGTGCTTGCACTGGTATAAAAGTGGTCCAGCAAAGCAAAATAAGCTGTACCAGTATAAAGTGCTTTATAGCGATACAACTGTTTTTACATTAGGACTTTTACCAGCATAGACACATCAATAACAAAGTTTCGCAATCACTTCCCTGACATAACTATAAAACTTCTGAAGTGCAGGCTGTGCCTTAGATTTAATCTGCACGAAGCTAGAGACTGTTTGCTGACGTTCTCTTCAAAACCATCTACACATGTGAGGAGTCCAAGGTTAGGACCGTGAGGACAGTGTTTGGAGCTGCGTAGGCAGAGGGTAGATATACGGAATTTAAAGGAGTAGCTCTGGATTTACACCAGAATAACTGAATTCAGAATCTGGCTGCTGGATTTTAGAAGTTGGTATAAATAAAGCTGAAGACTGAATTGAGGAGGGAGGCGGTGGCAGGGAAGATTAGGACCGTGCTGGCGGGACCAGCGCACACCCTCTCCCCGGCGTGTGTTCATTTGCAAAGGTATGTTGGCTTCTGTTATCACTGCAAACCCACTATTTTTAATTTTTTTATTCTTTCGCTTTCCTTCAAGAGCCAATTGGAGAATAATAATCCTAAATTCTGTGTGCTTATGTGAAGTCAACCACTGCAGGAAATAATTAAGACTAGAAAAAAAAGGAAAATCCAGGAAGCATTTCTTTCTGGAATCACCACCTAGTGGCTCATCCAGGGCCATTGATATTGACTTCAGACTCTGATAAATTTGGTCCTCAGATTGGTGAAATGTGAATTGAAACCTGCCTTTAGATGCATATCATTTATTCTTTAGTTACAAGTTTCAAAACTTTATGTTCACTGTGGTCCAATCTGTCACATATAAATACAGCTCAGTTTATACCTACCAATGCCCAGCTCAAGCTCTTCAGCACCGTTACTGAAAGGAGTCCTTAGTTTCAGCAAAATTCAGTAACCTCTTGCTGATCACTTTCAACTGAGGACAGAGGTTTGGCAAAAAGGAAAGTTGTAACCTGTGGGAGAAATTGTGAGGGGGAGCAGGAAAACCAGGCCAGTGAGACCACCATGGTGTCACTGACCCTGTTGTGGCTTTGAAACCCTATGGGAAGCTGGTCTGAGGTCTCCTCTTGGGTGGCCAGTAACCAGGAATTACAACTCTATGTACCTCCTAAACACAGCTTCCTGGGAGCAAAACTAATATGTCCGGTTGTACTGTAAGAAGGTGGGCACACACCAGTAGCACTTTTTCAAAATATATAGAGGTGGTTATATTGGTGCTCTTGCTTGGGGACAGATGGCCTTTAAAGCCTGCTGTAATTGCAACATATTGATCTGGAATCTGTGATCAATACTGTCTTTATAGAGAGAGTTTTAAATATAAATTGCATCGTATATCTGTTTGTGGAGACAAAAGCCCTGTGTGATGGAGACCCACCTCCATTTAGCCAAGGTGCTTCCTCCAGCCCGAGAGCTACGATGGCAAGTGGAGAGGGGACAGGGATGGTGGCCTCAGCCCAGCCTGGCTTTGGGCACTGAACAGTCATTTCTTCACTGGGAAGAAACCTCTGCCAAAAAATTGCGTTGCCATCTTCCATTCCCTTGCGTTTTCTCAACAGGTTTGATTGCAGGATGATACTCACAGCGAGATCAAAGGGAGGGCTGACTGGAGCAGCTGCGCCTGAGCCAGGGCAGCACCTTCATGGGAGGATCAGCCCATCAGTAATTACCAGAGAGCAATGCTGTCAAAAGCACGTCTCCCCTCGGTAGCTCTCACCCAGAGGCTGCCCTGGGCCAAAACTCTGTGACTTTTGTACTTTCCCGATCACCCAGGGCCGCTTGTTTCCCAGGCAAAGCCTGCACGGATGCTTCCCAGTGGGAATGTCCCCTTCTATTTTAGGAACTGAACTGTGGGTATAAATTAATAAATATGGCACTTTATCAAAACATGATTAAGGAAAGAAAAAAGACTAAAAATTAGGGAAACAATCCTTGCCATCTGAATGTGCGAGAGTTGACTCAATAGCCTGTAAAATTGGCTTGAAAGGCTTCAACTCCTATCGTGTTAATATATAATTTCATTGATTTTTAAAATGACTTCTTATATCCTCCATGATCTCTAAAAAAGCTAGGGAGGGCAGTCTTGTAAATACTTTTACAAGTAGGTAATAAAACCCATGATAAGTTGCATTGACAAGTAATTACTGGGCAGGTTTGTTAGCGGATTCTCAAAGATTTTTTTTTAAACCAACAATTATTATTGTACTAATGACAGCCATTTTTAAAGTTAAGTGTCCTTCTCCCTCTCAGCTTAAATAATAAGAGCCTGGAAAAAAGACCTGAGACTGATCCACTGAAATTCTTATATATTAGGCTCCAAAGAGATGCTAATTACGTCTCCCCCTTTAAAAACAGAACATTTTTTTTTTTTTTAAGGTGATATGGCTTATTTTGTCATAGATGGTGGAGGGAAGGGAGCTACCGTTTCTGAATAAATCTCTCAAAGCAGTGTGTAAGGGTAACAATTCTTACTGCTTTATTGCAGTGCAAGAGCATAAACAGCTTGGATATGTGGTGTATCAATATGCCACTTGTTAATAAGCAAGGACGTGAATCATAAATATTCGGCTGTTTGATCACCAGGCTTTTAATTAATGTTTTGATGATCTCCAATAAGAATAAAAGTCAGAACGATAGATATTGAGTAGATACGACAGAGAAAAGATGCAATGATTTTCTGTGTTACCTGATTTATATGACAGATAAACTATCAACTCATCCAGTTTCGTACAGAGAAAGAGAAGAGACGTACATTTTCTTTTTTTATATCATATTGTAAAAATCACTTAATTCAAATATGTACCTAAAATGTTCCCAGAGGACAGCGATGCAGGCAAATAATCAAGGTTTAGCAGTGTGTAATAAAGGTTTGTGGCCAGATTTTAAATTAAGTAGCTGTTTCCGCCCTTGCCTGTGCTGGAGAGAAGGTTCCTGAGCAAAACACCCTGCTGGGCTGGCCAGACCTCCCTGGGGGGACCGGCCCTCCCAAAACCTTGAGAGAGGTTTTCAGCTCTGGGGTCCCAGGTGCTGGCATAGCTGTGGCTAGGGCAGCTGGTGGTGGGACCATGTTTTCTGTTGTCACCACAAGCCCTCTGCTCACCAGCAATGGGGCACCAGGCGTCCCACCTCTGTTCTGCAAACCCAAGCAGCAGATGCCCCAAGGAGGCCCAGCCCTGGATGCCACAGGCTGGCTGGGGCCGTAGAGCCACCCTCTTGCAGGAATAGGGCTCCTTGCTCCTGGTACCAGCCCATTTTGACACCTCTGAGGCTTGGTCATGACTGCAAGTGGCAAAATGTAGGGCATGGAGGGTTTCTACCCAAGCAGATGGCAAATCGCCCAGCTGGGACAGGGTGCAGGATCCGGGTGGTTGTAAGTTGGGGAGTACTTCACCTGTTGGATGCCACAATAAGCCAAATATTTTTTTAGAGCATCCAAAAGCTTGGGGAAAGGAGCGGGGCTGGGGACATGTGTGTGGTTTCTCCCAAGTGGCATTTTACCGCAGCGCTCGCTGCCTTCGGGTCTGTGCCGCAGGACCCACCTCGTGCAACTTCACTTAATAACTCTGAACTGGGCTGTGCAATTTAACAGCTTCTGAGGAGCTTGATGCTAATGCATTGATTTTGCTTTAATAGAATTTTGTTGTCAATGGCCGGTGCTCAGCACGGTGCAGGCTTCAATCTTAACCCATCTGAAGGCTCTGCTCGTTTCCAGTTGAGCTCCGTTCATTTCCAGTTGAATAGGTTAAGCAAAGACAGACCTCACTGTTCTCAATTCACTTTATGATCCTCCCATCATAAAAAATAATATCAGCACCTTGCTTTTCATGTCAGAACTACATTTGAGCTGCTATTCCCTATGCCCATGAGTAAATCCCATAAAAGCCGCCCCGTTGTACTGTCGCTATTTTTCCTTGTGGATGATTGATTGATGGATGAGTGCTGACACTTCAATGAAGCTATTTCGACTGCCATCTCAATCCGATGATGTGAGGGGTATATTTTCTGTCCATGCCTCATTACTTCAGAATGACATTCCTGGAACTTCATTTACTTTTTCCCTCCTTCCCTCAAGCGCCATATTTTTTCCCATCTAGGTTATGCATGCCATAAAAAAAGCAATTTGCTATTATATGTGGCATAAGGGCAACACTTTCCCTAGGAGGTAAATAAGAAGGGCCTTTTTTTTCTCCTCCATGTTGAGTTTAGGGATCATGTCAAAATTTCCCAAACAATGCCAAAACAGGCCCTTCTGCTCAAGCCACGGGGAATGCAGTAAACATATTTAGTCTGATTTTGTGAATGCTGCACTTCAATTATATCCTTGAACTTCTAAAATAAAACAATAGTTAAAGACACCTCAAAGCCCTCTCTTATTTGAGAGAGATCCTCTTCTCAACTTATGCCTAGCATACTTTGAATACTTCATTTGCAACGGAGTAGCGATTTACAACTTGGTCCAGACTTATTTTTCCTTGGAGAATACAGGAAGTTCATCGTCAAATGCAGAGATGGATTTTTCTACTGGAGGCTGCTTTCGCTGCGAGGAAGTGTTCAGCGAGGGTAAACAGGGCTGTGCCTGGTTTTCCACACAGTGCACGGGGTAACGTAAGACTCGCGACATTAGCATATCCTGGAAGATTTTGTGAGTTGACTCGGGACCCGATTTTAATCTGTGTAATACAGTATTCCCGTTAATAATAATGTATAATTAAGACATCCGTTAAAAATCCATAACGTTAATTTAATGGAGAAAATCTAATACAGTTCTATTGGAATTTTTACGTTAAATTAACTTTAACGGGCTTTTAATGGATGTCTTAATTAGATCTCATTATTAACGTGAATATTCCACAAATTAAAATTGGGACCTCAAAGTTTTAATGAAAAAAGTTACAAGCACAAATTTGAAATTGCCGTCTTTGTAGCCCCCTTCTCCCCAGGTCTCGGTTGACTTGAAGGCAGCCGGGCTGTGCAGCCCGTCCCCGCCGGCAGCACGTGCCAGGCCGGACAGAGAGCGCGAAGACCAGATTCTGATCTCATTTACGGTGGCATAAATCCAATGTAACTCCACTGACTGCAACAGAGAGATTTAGATTTACACTCACCTAACTGAGAAAGGAATTCTACTTTTATTCTTTTATATCTATATATAGATATTTATATAGTGATATTTATATATAGATATACCTATATTTATATAATGTTCAATAATCTAACAATAGTACTTTTGTTTAAAAATCACTCCATCGCATATGTCTCGTCATAAACCGTAATGGAGATTTAAATATATATATATATCTGAGGAATAAAACAAACTGAAAATAATCCATTTTAAACAAATCTTTGGCAGCAACATGGTTAAGCATAACTATTTGAACAACTTGCACAGAAGATTAACATTGTTCAGAGGTTTTTTGGCTCAGAATCTGTTTTAACTTAATAATTCTTGTACTTACTGTGATGTATTGATCCCTAGTGCAATGACTGGATTGGGCAACCCAGGTGCAACAGTAATAGCTGCACAGAATAGAAACATTTCCTTTAGACAAACTATCCCAAAGGGGTTATAAATAGGAAATGGACATTACCATGAAAAGTAAAGCTTCCAATGTGACTGCATCTCGTGTAGCACACTTGGACATTAAACTATGAAGAATTTTTTTTTCCTGTCAAGTGTTACAAATTGACGAAATAAGTACATCAATGTTCTCAGTCATTATCTTACTTCAGTGGCACTTTGTTTTAGTGACAGCAAAAAGGGACAGTGGAGACCAGACAGCCCCAGTGCAGTTTATCAATGAAAATCTAATATTGTCCATAAGCAGGGGAGTGGAAATCAATACTTCATTACCAAATTGTTAGTGAGGATGAAGAAGAATAGCGGGAGTTTTTTGGCAGTCTTCTCGGTCCGGGTTGTTGTGAGTTCAATGTCAGGATCGGAGTGACACGCAGAGACGGGCTGGGTGCGGGAAGCCTGGGCTGGAGAGCTGGAACTAAGGCATTCGTCCTGCAAGCAGAATAATAATAACAACTATCGTTACCGAGTTTCTGATCACAATTCCAGATTTTATTGAATATGTACTTGTATCAATTAAAATTTTGGGAAATGAGTCAGCTTTGCTTTCTGTGATCCACCCATAGGCTCACAAAAAGCAAGGACACAGAATTGCGAATAAAAACCCTCAGATTCTTACATCTGAAGCTGTGCAGGGATTAATGGGTAAACTCCAGCTGATGCTGTGGGGCTGCCCGGTCCACTGAGTGTGTTACTCTGCATCTCTGCTTTTCCCTCACATTGATTAAAGCTAGACAATATGATGCCCCTCATTCCACAACCAGCCAAGAATATACCCTAAAATCCTCAGGGTGAATCAGACATCTCGGTACCCACATGGTGTTTAAATTACTGGCCTATTGCTGTCTTATTTCTGGTCATTAAAGCACCTCCCCTCCCCACCACTAAAAGCCCCCGTTCTTCCACTGGGCCTTTTCCATTCTGCAGCTACTAAAAGTGCTAAGTGACTCAAGTTGTGAAGTTACTTCTACATAGAGACAGAAGGTGCTTGTTCAACTTAATTTCAATATGTGGGTTTAAAAGTTCAGCCTAAAGTTGAGTTCTGTTTTGCTTATAACCTGGGAGGAAGATATTGAGAAAAGCAGTAGAAAGAAACAACTGGAAAAATAGGGTGAGAAATGAGGCAGGCAATAACTAGAGTGAAAGTCAATCTGCAGAGAGCACAGAGCAAAAAAGACCAGCAGCGGGCAAAGAGAAATATGTTACTGAAAAATATATTATCTGTTCAAGGCCACGGACATTTCAGCAAACACAACTCAAATCCTGCGGTGTGTCTCCTGTGTTCTGGCTAAATCAACTGGAAATTCAGTAGTGGCTTTATTTAAAGTAAAATAAACTTAGCTTTTAAAAAAATCCCGTATGAAAACAAAAAGGTACATTGACTTCATGCTATTTAGTTTATAATTTGGTTTGTTTTACAATATCTTCACCTTTTCAGTTTTCACAGTGATGCTGAGTTTTGCATTGGCAACCCAAACCTGCTATGGAGAAATCGTTGGAAGGGAAAAAGAGGTTTTGGCAGCTGAATGTGGAGACTTTTGGCAACTGAAGATGCACGGAAGTCAGTTTGAAATTGTGGTGAATACCTTAGATCGTTATTCCCACTTAAAAGATATTAAAAGCAATCCATGTTGACACTTTAAAATGTTGTCTTTAGGTTTGAGAGGTAACGCTCCAGAGCAATTCACACTTTGCAAAGCTATTATTTTTCACTGCAAAAGGACAAAGCTGTGTCAGTTTACACCTTGTTCAAATTTTAAAGAAATCCAGAAGCTTTACTATTGTAATGCCTAGAGCTGAAATACAGTAATACCATGAGCTGGCTCTGCTTCTGCTGCCAAGTTCTCAGCTGCAGAATCACCCTCTGCAAATGGTCCAAGTGCAGACTGCGGAGATGGCACAGGCCTTTGACTTTAGCTTTCTGAGTAGATTTTTGCAGCCCTCACCAGGATGGAAAGCTACCTGTGGCACGCCAAGTCCTGCCTCGGATCACATCAAGCTCTGTAGCAGCTCTGACATGCAGAGCATCTGCCTAACTCATGGGTGCGGGACACAGACACTGTGGGCTGGTCCCACATAGGCCAGTATGAGTGGCAGTGGTGAAACGGCTGAATGCCAGAGCAATAACTCTTGATTAATTCAACTCTGCCTCCAGAATGTCGTTAGGACAATTAAGCAGCATGTAGTATTAAATCTGGGAAAGAGTCTTGGTTTGAAGCAAAGTAACTGTAGAGTGTTGGTTCCCTGCCAGTGGGAAATATTTATCAAGGGCTTGGATTGGAAAACTGAAAAGCCAAACTCCTGCCTCCTTTTCTTTTGATTTGTTTTGAGGAAGGTCCTTGTATTAGACCAGCCATAAAATTCCCAGTTGCACCCAGGTCACAAGGGGAGCAGGCACAGAGCAACACTAAGGACATTGTTAACCCTTGGCAGAGCTCTTCAGAGGCACATCAGTTGGGGTGCAGGTCCATGAGAAACCCTTCTGGCAACAAACCCATTTCAGAAGGTCTCTCCCCTTCCTACCGTTTCCACCCCACGGTACAATACAACCCTCAGCTGCCTCCCTGCAACCATCTGTGGGTCTGCACCACCCCAGCCGAAAACTGGATCCATCCCTGATGTGTCTCACAAGGGGCCCCACAAACACTTCCAACAGGAGTTCCCAGTGCAGGTCTGGGACTGCACAGCCAGCAGGGAAGGATGGAAACCTCTCTTCGACTGGTTTTGCTGCTGGAGGAAAGATAAGATGGAGCAAAGCACCTGGGAGCTGGAGGGGATTCTCTGCGCTGCTGCGTGCGTGCAGGCAGCTTTAGCTTAGCACTGCTATAAAAGCCGTTTGTGACAATTGCATAAACTTTTGAGGCTCAGCGTCCATCTACTTGACTAATGGTAACATCCATGCATGACTAAAATCAATAGGGACTTGGCATTGATTTCAATGGGATAAGTACTTCACCCCTAGGTCTTTTGCCCAGCCAGAGTCTCCATCCTTGTCTTTGGGTTTTTTTTGCATTGATACCACTGCAGGCTGGGACAGGACTTTGGGAAATTAATTAGTGTGAGCCCTGATCAATAAGGGTCATAGTTTATGTATTTCATTATCAAGTCTCTAAGAGATTCAGGGAGTATGTGGAGAGCTTGTCACCCACAGTCTAGGGCATAGCAGTTTGGATGTTCAAACTGCACTTGATGGGTAAAGTTTGTTGCTTCCTGGGCATTTGTTGAAATGTAGTTCAACGCATACCATAAAGAAAACTCTATAATTTAAGTTATGTTATGAAAATGTGGTTGAGGATGTTCGCTATGCTGATGTCTTGTACAGCATATGTGAAATATCAGTTGCACATACTCTAGTTTTGTTTTTACTTAACATTAATTAACAAGCCATCAACAGATGTAAAAAGTTGTATCTATTTTAATGCGGATGTGTCAGGACTCAGTATTCCTTCTAGCAATCACCTTCCCACTCCTTGTCCATGGCACAGCTTCCCTATCCTCATTCAAATCTTGCCATAAAAACACAGCTGTGAAACCTTCGAAATAGGAACTCTCAAATATGTCTACAATCTGAGACAACTGTCAACTACATGTCAACAGCTAATCGCGCCCATCTCCGGCCTCGCCGGGCTGGCACCGCGCTGCTCAGCTCTGCTCC